>JAKSZP010014726.1:0-116795 GCA_022478985.1 Massospora cicadina
CCTGATCATTTCAACGTGGAAGATTGGGGCTATGTGACAGTCAAGCAACGCTTGACCATTAAAAAGTGCTCATTGACAACCTAAGAAAATTATATTTGAGGATACCTGCAATACCAAATGGGCCCACCAACTCATCTTTTCAAAGAACAGACTAATTAGGTAAGAGATTGCTCTGGCTTTACAGCCTGGAAGCTCAGAATAGTCAAAGCAAGAGTTTTAGAGATGATCAGTTGTCTAATGAAAATTTTAATAAATCTAAGAAAATGATGGAAATAACTAAATACAATCATGTTCAGAGCTTGACACAATTCCAGAAAGCTTGTCATCAGCATTTTACTATGACTAAAGAAATAAAAACAAGGTAGTAGACCTCAGGCTTTCTGAATGCAGCCATTTGGATATTGCTACTGAAGATAAAGCCCAAAAAATCTCAAGTTTAGACTTTGTGGTTAAGCTGGCCTTTTTGAAGATAAAATGGAGCATCCAACCCAAATAACTCCTCATCCGCTTTGTTTCATGACGCTGAGACTTACAGTTGCTCACATGAGCCAATTGAACCAAATGCTTTAGAAAAATTTGTTTTTGTTGGCTGATGCTATTGGAAACCTCAATAATTTTCTTAGCCAGCTGATATCAGTACCCTCAATACCAAATTTCACACTTTTTATCATTTTTATTTATACTAAACACTTTTATTATTATTTTTGCTTTTTAAACCATAGAACTTATTACCAACAAAAGAGAAATAAAGTTCCCTGATAAAACTTGATACATTTTATAGAATTTTGATAAGCTGCTACTCAACCGCTTTGATATATCAATGAAAAGCTCTGTTAAATTCTCATGCTTTCGCCCACCTTCCAGCTGAACATAACCAATGAAATAATTTACTCTTTTTGTATTTTAATTTTTCTATACCTACTTCCGCCCTGCTCTGAACCTCAATATAGTTGAAATTTTTCCCCAAATCTTTTCATATGTTAGGGGCTATGAGCCAGAAAGTATCTTTACCATCTAGCCTACGCTAAAACCATCAAATTTCTTTCCATCACTAGGGTATAAAATTGATCCATGGCAGAGTACTATTTTGCTCTTGGATAATAACTATAGTTTTTTTTCTTTCATTCACTTAAAGGTTCCTGTTAACTAGTAAGCAAAAACTTTATGTCATGAGTCCATATTTATCAGCTACTATGTTGATGTTTATTTAACAAATTTTTTTTTATTTACCTCATTTTGTAAAAGGTCATGTTTTCAGACAGAAATTCATTCTTAAATTCTCTGTCTACCTTGCATCTCAATCTGAGGACATCAACTGCCTTGGCAAGAACGTGTACCACTTTATGGATTTAAACATTAAACTCTACTTTTTTATTAATTGTATAATTGATACCTTTTATCTTCATACTCAGACCTTCAATTCTAATGCCAAGACTAAGGTTGCCCTTCCTAAGCTGGGTGAATTAATTAGACACAAGATCCCCACCTCTTCAAGATGAATCTTTTTTAAAGACAATAAAAACAATATTAATGAGATGATTTGTTACACCACTGACAGCCCATACCTACTCTCTTCATGCTCACCTGGAAAGGGTTTATCACAAAAATCTCAAGTTGCTATACTAATACCAACTCTGCAGTTTGGGGACTATACAACTAATATTAACCTGTAAGATATTATTGTCACTCACAGTTAGGGTTTAAGGGGCGCTGTAGGGAGTACAAATAATATAGGTAAAGCCTCAACTTGGGGATAAAAAATTTAATGTTTATTTTGGGCAATTATAACTTACTTTTGCTTTTTTCATTTTATTAATCAATGCATTTTCAGGCCAAAGCCTTAAATTATCATTAACTAAGCTATTTAGTATTAGCCAAATTCCTTCTGATATTGTTAAATTCTCCACTGATGATATCAGGATAAATTACCTTTAATTGATCCACTAATTGATACTCCAGGATAATAATCCACATTCCAATTATTATTTTAAGGAGAAAAGCCCAATTTCAGTCAAATCTAAGCTTATCTATAACTTTGCTTATTCTATGAGTACCTTTATATGTTGCCTACTTCTTATCACACTATTAAAGTTTTGTGGTAGTAAATTTTTTATTTCCCTAGTTCTAATGGGGCAGGCGCTTAAGGATCCTTATACCACTTATTTTATCCATTTTAACTAGCACTATCTAGGTGCTTATCATATACCCATTAAAATAAACTTTGCGAAGGGAGGATACCCCAGTGGTAGAGTATAGACCCTCTACCACTGCCTCCCAAGTTTGATCCCAGTAATGGACTTTGGGTAGGGGATGATTTTGACTGTGTTGGTTTTGCGCGCCAATGCCCCAAACCGAGATAGCAAATAGCAAAGGCGGTCCATGGAGTTCCTGGCCTGTCATACGCTGCGCATGGAGGTTTTCCAGGTTTTATCCTCCTTTCCCATTTTCTTCACTTCCCTAATCAGTGCGGTATCATCCCCAGGTCAGCCCACCTTGAATAAAATTAAAGTTAAAAATTAAAATAAACTTTGCACTTTTACCTATTTTAGCTCTTTAGTTAAAGTTAATTTTTTCTCTTAATCCCTCTGAAACTTTTAGGTTAAGAAGCGTTTAATTATCTACTGGAAGTCCCTTCTGCTTTCCAGCTCTCATTGCTGTGCCCTAGCCAGCGGACTAAATATTAATTTTTATATTGGGGAACCTCTGATTTCTATCTAACCAAGTTTTAGTTATTATATAAAGAATTTTAAACAAATTTACTTAAGTCTTAACCTCCTCCTTCCACCTTGGCTAGCTTTGAGGGACTGTCCTTCAGATCCCATCAGTAACTCATTATTAAAGATCTAGTGAAATATGGAACTATTGATTGAGATAACATCCTTTAAATTTATAGGCTGAGTGGGGGCCTTATGATGTAGAGTGACTGTTTATCCTCAATCAAAACTTTCCCTTATCATCAAATATGAGTGTCAAGCTTTGTCATACTCCTCTATTGATGGCTAAAATTTGTTACGCTCCATTGTTCTGGGGCTTCTGGGTTGTGACTTTGGAAATTGGAATGCATTTTCACCCAGATAATCATTCAGTGGCCCAGTCCAGATCATTATTATAAATGATTCTTTAATCCCCTTTATTTGTTATTTTCCATTTTAGGCATCAAAACATTATTTAATAAATTAATTACAACATTGAGGCTTTAACTGGAGTAGGGCGTTCAAACTGATCATCAATTTTATCTCTGATAATTTAAATTATATGCCATCTCAAATTCTGACAATGCTTTTTATGGGATAGGAGGAATGAGCTTGGCCATCCATGAAGAAGTATAAGGTTCTCAAAGAACTTAATGTAAGTAAAAGAAAGATATAAAAATAAGAATAAAATTGTTCTCAAGCTAAGAATATCCTTAAATAGGCTAATGCTAGTGTGACAAAAAAAAGTGCGTATGAAACATACTAATTCTAATAGAAGAAGTTCATAATTATTAGGAGCCAGGTCACCAATTTTTTGAAAAAGATAGGCAGGGCTTCCGAGAAAATATCTTCACAAAATCTGTTTTCCTGTGGTTTGGCGGGATTCTTATAATTTCTGAAGCAGAGGTATTGATCCTCTAGAATTGATCAAGCTATGGTAACTCTAGGATATTCTATTATTTATCTTAAGTTTGACTATTGTCTTGATACTTTCTTTCAATAAGGGCTCAATTACCAATCATTATCACCTTTTAGATTCTGGTGTTTGGGGGTAAAGTCCATTAATATTGGCTATACAAATGATCCACCATGGTACCTTGAGTGACCTCAACAATTTAATGTTCATTTCCTTCTTATAAATGAACCTATGATGTCCTGACCAGTTCAAAGCTAATTTATTAACTTTCTCCACCTGACAGTGATGGTAAAAAAGTACTAAAACACCAAGATGGAAGGTATGTAGGGGAATGCATTTTAATATATTGCTTCTATTGAGATGTAAAAGACAAATTATCTGAGCCAAAGCCTGCAACCAAATGATTTTATTAGCAATAGCTTTCAGGTAACTTTGAAGCTAATGAGCAAAGCATGAGCCAACATAAATTTTAATTTGAGCTTGGTAACTTATGTTTACTTCCATGAAAAATTTTTGAGAGGACAAGTTAATAATTTGAAGGTGGGTAATTTAGCATTCTAGAATTGCACTAGGTAGAATTTCAGCTAATGTAGAAGGTCAAACATGGACATTATCTGGAGAGTTAAGGTTAGTGTAGCAAAACTCTCTCTACCATTTCATTGGTTGCAGGATGATAAGAAAACACTTTTTTGTACCCCTTAAATTTATTTAATATATTAACAAGCAATGATTGAAAAATCATAATCCATTATAAGAATTTTTTTGTTAAAAACCCATGTTAGGTGATGCCTAGATTATAGAGGAGCGTGGCAGTAGCTTTTGTTGAGGTGGAGGGTAGGAATATGGCTTTGATATACTTTTTAAATGATCAACAGCCAGTATGAGGTTTTGATGGCCGTTGGATGCTCGAGGGAGTGGGCTACAACATCAATAATTATAATTATGAAATAGATCCCAGTGTGAAACCCCTGGATTTTGTAGTTATGGATTAGGTCTATCCAGACTTTTACATACCAGACAGGACTCCAATAAAATTCAAACTGAGGTGAGCATTCCTTCCCTCTAGCACTAGGTTTTGAGCCGCTCATAGGCTTGCCAAATTCCTCCAAGGCTGAATTATAAATGTTCTTCTAGTATAACATCTGTGTGAGAATAACTCTCTTTAACCGCTCAAAGTCACTTTTGAGCAATTTTAAATTTAAGTTTATTTATCCACAGCCATCTGCCCAAACCTATTCTTTGGTGTCCTTGGCTCTGCCGCCTGCCACCCCAGTGTGGGGCAGCAGTGCACCCCCACCTAGCGTTTTCCGCCCTGCAGGCAAGCGCGTTTGGACGGGTTCAAACAGCCCGCCCACTGCTTCCAACCGTTTTGTCCCCCCACGAGACTTAGCGCTCCACCTGGCGCGCGTCCACCCTTCTCGCCCCCATCCTCTCGCCCTCCCTCGCTCTGCTATTCGCTATTGCCTCAGAGTGGACTATGGGCGTTTGTTCCCATATGCTGATAAGGCTATTATTGACCTAGCCACTACAGCCTTTGCGCCAGCTGGCTTTATAGACTTCCGCCCTTTTAAGGGCTACTTTGACGTTGGGTTCCAATCTGAGGAGGATGCTGAAGCGGCAGCACAAACTCCTCTAATTTATAAAAAAACCCCATTCCCACAACCCGTACTCACCTCCCTTCAGACACCACGCTAGTGGTATCCTTTGCAAATCTCCCATCCCACCTTCCACCCCAGGTTTTGTATGACCAGTTGGTCGCGGGGCTCATGGCTTATGGCACTCAGCCCAACCTCATCTTTGCTATTCCATCTGGTGCAGAACGCCTTTCTGCTCTTCGTGCAACAGCCACCATCATACCACACCACCCTACCATAGCCCAACAAATCCCACCCCACGCTAGTGTGGCTGCAGCGCCTGATCATTTCTTTTGGGCTCGGGTTGATAATGGTAGGCAGATTTGTTCCCTCTGCTTTGGCCTCAACCATGCAAAAAGAGCGTGCCCTAAGGCCAAATCCGCTGATGCAGCTTCTGAGCCCCCCTCTGGAGGTTCAGTATGGGGCGCTTTGCTGCCCCCTCCCACCCTCCAATCTCATTCAGTGGGCCCACATGGAAAATCAGCCCCACCCAAAACCTCCATCCTCACTCTCCCACCTAAATCTATGCCAGCCAATCAGAGCAATGCTTGGACCAACATTCGCACCCAAGCAGCTGCCCATTCGCCCAATCCTACCCACTCAAATTTAAACGCCATTATTCCAGTGAACCAAAATCCATGGGATCTATTGGCTGAAACTGAAGAATCAGGTAATATCATCATTAGTAAGCATACAGGTCAACTCTTCTGCCATGGAGATTATGGTCAGGCAGAATTTTTCCTTCCCAACTTTGATGAAACCCCTACCCCTCGCCATTTTGCTCCTCTACCCAATACAGCCCCCTTCAAAAGTGACCACCAGCTCGCCTTAGCTGCAGTGGCCTCTCCTCATTGCCCAAAACTACGCACCGCGGTGGCCCAGTCAGTGGCTCAGCTCCAGCATGGCATGCCCACCATCTTCTTCCCCCCCGACTTCCCTGAATCTCCCTACAGTGACATCTCAAAACTATTTGATGATGCTGAAATCGCTGTTATGAATGTCGCAACGCTTGCTTCATTCAACCCCTCAGCCAAAATCACCCACCACAGTATCTCCCTTTTCACCCAACTTCCTGAAGCCCGCAAAGAAGCTGAAGTTCTCCTCGCAGCTTTTGTTGAAACACTTTCCCATCATTATCTTGATGCAGAAGTGGAAAACTCCTACTACGCTGACCTCAGCCCCCACTATGCAGATGCCCCAACGCCCTGGCTCTCTGCTCTGATCTGGTACTGTAACCAACACCCCTTGATCGAGGTGGGTCTTTCTGAAAACCAACCCCCGACCCCTTCTCACCCTCTGCCATGGTGGGTTAAGCAGTTTCTGCTTCCCACCTGGTTAGTAGTTTGTTTTGCCGTTTTTAGTGTTGTGATTGGTACTGTCCATCCCCTGGTCAGTGTACCTCGAATAAATCGAACATCTGTGTGAGCATAAGGTCAAATGTAGGTAACCATTGTTGTGACATGAGTTTGAAAAGGTTACCATCTTTGTTCTGGATATTTGCTGACCTTTTCTCTAAATCTTTTAAAAATCAATGACTTGTTTTTTCTTAAGCAATGTTGGTGTAAAGACCATAGATTTGATTCTCCTTGGGGTCAGTTAAAGTTAGTATGGTTAACCTGAGAAAACAATATGCATTCTGATGTATCAGCCCTGGGCAATGTGTGATGGAGTAATCATAGTGTTGAGTTTTGGAGCCCATCTGGCCAATCTTTCATCAAGATAAATCATCTGTTGGAGCCATTGCAACGAAGCATGGTCAGTAATTATGATAAAATGGGCCCCATGAAGGAATAAGATTAGATTGCTTAATAGTCATTATTACTGCCAAACAATTACAAACATTAATACTACAATTGTGTTTTGCTTTTAGTAGAGTTTTACTACAGTATGTGATGGGATTGTCCACCAGATTTTCATTGTGCTAGGTTAATATAGCTTCTATAGATATATCGCTAGCATCAGTAAGAAGTAAATTGGTTTGTCAAATTTAGGATGTATGAGTAAATGGAGTAAAAAGAAGCTACATATAATAGGTCAAAGGACTGTTGCTACTCTTCTTTCCACTGAAAAGGTATTTCTTTTTTCAACAAAAAAAGCTAAGGGTTTGGATTTATCTGCAAAGTGTGGATTACAATATGATAATATCTAAACATTTTATAAGAAAGACATGTACATCATGAAGTGACTTAGGTGAGAACATCTTGTAAATGGCTTTAACTTAATTGTCCATTGAGAATATTCCTGCTTTACTTACCTTATGTACCCAAAAAATCTACTTCACTTTGTAAAGAGAACATTTGGATGGCTTAACTTCAGAGAAGAATGGTGTAATCGCTGAAAATCCTTCCTTAGGTGTACAAGTGAGCGGTAAATGTTCACAAAAAACAGTTTTATCATTTAGATAGACTAACACACAAGAGCGTTTTATACCCCCTAATAAATTATCCTCTGCTTTTTGGAAGATGGCAGGGGCATTACACAGAACCTGCAGCATCTAAGTAGGCTCAAATAACCCTTCATTAGAGAAAAGGTGCATTTTTCACAATCTTTAGTGGATAAGGAAATCTGCCAATTACTAAGGGTGAAGTTCATTGCTGAAAAGTATTGTGAATCAGACATTAGAAAATAGGAGCTATCTATATGAGATATGGGATAACTATCCTTTTAATAATGGAACATAGTCAGCAATAGTCCATAATAAATTGATGTCCACCATATTTCCACAGATTAACAAAATCGGGGAGGCTCAAGGGCTTTTGAATAGTACAAGTAGCCCAGCTTCTTTAAGTTGTTTTAATTTTAGAACTACTTGAGCCTCCTCAACCTTAAATTTTGGTAGGCTTGAGATCTAATGGAGGATGATATTTGATTTTGACTTATGAATTATTTCTGACATCTTCCTATAAGTACCTGGTCTGGACGAATAAGATATGTTATATTCCTCAAGGAAGGATTCTCCATTCTGACGTTCATTGGGAGCAAGACTGTTCCCAATATTACTTTCAAACAGAGTTATGTAGGTTAAGGGGTCAAAACCTAGTTTTGTAAAGAACTGAAGCTACTTACATTGGTGATATTTAATAGAATTAAATTTTTATAGCCGATGAGACAGTGCATAGTTCTTGAAACGTCCAATCATTATTTAATTTACTAGTATAATGCTGATGGAAGTCCCATAGGTGGGTCTTAAATTCCAGAGTAGGTCAGTGCCTCTTTGATAGAAGAAGTTTTGGGGGTCCATATAACTTCAAAACTTGGTAGAGAAAATGTGAATCTTAAAAATGGAATACACAATATATTAGATACTGGGTGGTACATTAAAGGAATGGGGGGCATATAGAGGTATCCCATCCTTAGCATCCAAAGCCTCAGGAGGTAGCTTAGCTCTACACACTAAGCTTTAATACTCTATTTTTAGATAGAAAAGGGATATTTGAAGAGGTAGGTACATTTTTTTGGAGCCACTTATTTTTGGTTGGGAGTTAAGATAATATTTATGTCTAATTTCTCAAGGTAAAATGTATTTTCCTTTGTAATTTTTAATTGAACTCCCACATTAGTTGAACTTCAATAAGTAATTCAAAGTTATTACATTAAATGTGATAACAGAAGCAGTAATCAAGAGCTTTCCAAATTGGAGAGGTAAAGCAGAGTATGCTCTGATCGCCTTAGTAGACTGCTTTCTGACCGCCCAATATTCAGCTTCATGGATTAAGTCAGGAGCCAGTTTGTTTTCTGCATAAGTTGGGAGGATATAGTGTCAATTGGGGATACAGTATCAATTATAGCCAAGGATTTAACATCTTGTTTGACCAATTCCACCTGTACCTGAAGATCTTATTTTGGAATTAACAGCTAATAAAAAGTCAGAAGATAATTGCAGTACAATGAGTGGAGCGTTTTGCCTGGCCAGACTCATGGTTTTCAATTTGTTTAAAAGTTTTCAGAATTAGTGATTTGTTCTCACTATATCAGTTGACTGTAAGGATTAAATTAAGTAATTGACCAATTTAATAAAAAAGGTCAGGTCTTTGAGATTAGATAGTAAGAGGTACGTCAACTTCAGCAGAGGCAGTTAATATGAATCCACCTGAAGTACTAGGTATAGAGCTAGAATTTTAAGTCATTTGAGTTTCGCCAGCAGAGGAAGCCTCTTGTCCTATGCTGAATGATCTTTTGATGCCTTATCTTGGTGAAGTTGGTAGCAGTAGTTTATGGTGTGGCTGTTACACATGCAGTAATTGCAAAATATCTCAGTTGTGATCAAGTGGGTGGTATTACTGCTAAAATTTGAGGCTGATGTAAGTCTTGGGGACCAGCCCCTACAACTGGATAGGGAGCAGCATCCCTTTTGGACCAAAAGGGGCCAAAGGCCCAAGTGGACCCTCTGTCACAGTTGAGCGACCTGGAGCACATGGTTGATGAGCGCTGGGTAACTGCCCTTCCACCTAGAGATATCCAAATCTCTCCCTTCCCCCTCCCCAACCCTGATAAAATTAATAGAGGGGACCTGCCAGGGGATCATGCAGGCCAGGGGCCTTGGGCGGGCCCCTGGGACCCCCCACTTACCAGGGAAAATATACCAAAATTTTGAAGAAACTGCCAGCGCAAGTATCAGAGACCAGCCTGCAGATTCTGGGCTAACGGAGCTGGTCTGGACTGGTTGGGTCTGAGAATCAGATCGGAACTCAATTTGGGTTTTGAACCAGGCCACCAGTGACTTGGACCAGTTGCCCCACCCCTCAGAATGGATCTGAGAAGCTTGGAACGCATAGACAACCAAATCAAGAGTCTGGACTGGTTTGCGGAAAACTGAGCACCAAGGCCACAGCTCCTCAGGATGAATCCAGGAAATCTGAACTGCTTGAGCTGCCTGACTCAAATGGTCAAGGCCCGGATTGGGACCATCAACCTGGTCTGGCCCCAAAAATTGGGAAAGCCATCAAAAGTTTTTTTAATTTTTGCCAAGATTTTGAAAACCATCCATCCACTCCCCCACCCGCCAGCCAAACAAAACCCATTGCCAATCCCCAAACACCCAATACTTAAGGCAAATGCTCTGTCAACGGGCAGTTGTCAGTTCATTTTCTATTCTTTTCGCGCTTTGCACCAAAATAAAGTTGATTACCCCAAACGCCTTGTCACGGACTCCGCCTGTTTGTTTTTCCTATTCAAAATTCCACCAATCAATCCGGCAAAGCATGCCGCTGCCCAAACAATTATCCCAATGATCGCCAAATGGGTCGTTCAATCACTTGACCCCACCACACAGTGGTGGATTGTATCCGCAGTGAACTACCTTGCTCTCAATGACAGAGTTGACTCTCAATCCATTTTTGCATATCTGTTAAATGTGAACCCATCCATTCGCTTTGCTGACAGGCTTTCCAAGAGTGCTCCCCTGTCAGAGCAGCCTCAGGGCACCCCCACCCCAATGCCCGCGAGCTTGGCTCCCACACCTGGCTTGTCCGCCATTGATCCCACCCACCTAAGGGCCCCAGAGTACCCCAACCAAGGGGAACTCGGCCCTAACGCTTGTCTTGGGTCCTTTTTCCCCTCCAACAGCACCCCTGTCCACACGGTGGGTCTTGTGCCGCTCCTCTCTGGTGCACAGACCCACCTACCCATAACTGAAGGACAGCAACCGCGCACCCTGGAGGAGTCATCATCCACCCCGCCTCTCCTACCCTTGGGGGTTGCCCCCGCAAGACTCGTGGTTGCCCCCATTGCAACCATCTGGTTTGCCTTGGGGGCCTTCAGTACGTTTATAAACATTTACTTTCCTCACATCCCTACTAGATCCCCCTTCTTCTAGTTGCATGGACCGCTGTGCCCTTGGCATTCTGGGCTCTCCACTGGATGCTCACACACCTTGACTGGGAGCCCAGTCTAATTCTTATCAGCTGTTTCCATGACAGCTGAGGCTTATTGTTAGGATGGTGTGACCCAGTAGGCTTAAGCAGCTTGAAAGGAATATCCATAATGGCTTCCTTGATATACAGGAGGGACTAAGGTTGGGCTTTTTTGCTTTTGGATAGAGCTATATGCTAGACATACTTTTTAATGCAATAAGGAGGCGGTGATAGCACCATCTAAAGTAAGATTAGTTTCATCGACCAAATTTAGGGCCTTGAGACAAAATATGCGAACTAATCAATGGATTCTCCCCAGTTAAGGCTTATTCCATAAATGTCCATTTCTGTTTGATAGTTTTAAGAAACTACTAAACTCCAGAAGCATAGAAGACTTGTAATCATTCCAGGTATGACAGGTCATCAAATGGGATATATTATAATTTGTGCTATACGGCCAAGGCAATTGGTCAAGTATCTGAGCCATAAGTAATTGTAGTTTCCTCCATTGACTTTTGTAAAAATACAAGGAAAAAATGCTCCTTTCCCCAAAGACATTCTGATCTTAAAGAAGGGTTCAAACGTGTATCTTTAAGGGTTTAGGGGCTGAATGACATGAACTGACATTGGAAGCGCTCTTCTAGTTAAAAAGGAAATGGTATCCTTGGAAGAATTTTAATTATGGAGGGCATCCAATTGACTCCGCAGACCATTTACATCTCATATAACTAAATCTACTCGCTCATGGATGGCCCAAAGAGCCATTTTGGAGGCGAAGAGCTGGGTCAGTGCTTTATTTCAATCTTTAAACTGGAATTCATGCCTTAAAAAGAGTTGATGTTGCATGGACGTGAGCATTCGCTGTTCCAATCCTCAAACAAGGAGGGTAGGGCAGCTAATATTTCAAGTTGAACGTAATGAGCGCCATAAGAAACTTCAGAGTAGAGAGGACCCCACCCCAAGTTAATGGCGCTCCTTGAGATACATTTCATAATTGGACATCCAGGTTTCAGATTTGTTGTATTGTTGACTAGAGCAGATCTTATAGGATCTCAAAATTAGTACTAGGTCCCAGTGGGCCAGGGGTTAAAGGTTTTTGGGACTCACATTGGCTGGTAAGATCATCACAACCAGGTGTTCCAGGCTCTCCAGGTACTACAGGAGGACCAGAATCACCCCGCATTCCAGGTGGTCCAGGGGTATATATTAACCTGAGTATCTTAGATATCATAAATTAACTCCTCAAGAAAGCGGAGGAGTTCATTCATGAAGGATATCAAATTATTGCTCTGGGTATGTACTACTGTGTTATGATCCCTGATCTGGTTATTTATGATGACTTATAACTGGCTGAAATGATTGGAGAGCTCCATGTGAAAATCTCATCATTCCTTATCAAGATGTGTTAGCACAGCCTTCATCTTGTCGATGAGTTGGCAATTTTCCAATATCTATTGCTTTGCTTTTACTGCTGAAAAGAGGAAGAATGGTAAGATTTAAGGTGTTGTGAATGCAAAATTTCCAATATATGAAAATAATGAAGCTGCTCCTGATAATTAACCTAGATACTTGTAATAGATGTTACAGGGTGGGATGTATAATAGATGCAATTAGCGCTCTGAAAGTCATTCACCAATCAGATCACTGTCAAGTGAGGAACGTGCGGTCAAGCCCAACATAGGGTTGATACCATGAAGGCTTATCTTCTATTTTATCGTCTTCCTGGGATGAAGGCCCCAGTGAGAAGAAGCTGGAGTGTTTCAGTGAAGTCCAAGATTTGCAGATGATACTGCTTTCTGGAAGGGCTAGGAAGGTCCACCTTTATAGATGCATATAATAAAAGTTGCAAGTCATTGCCATTTCTCCTATGCGCATTTGAATCCTCCACTCAATTAGGAAAGCGGCATCACAATCATAAAGTGGTGTCTGACGCCAATTCATTATCATTAAACGTTATTATAAAATTACGGAGAACTCAGTTTGACCTGGCAGAGAGCACCAATTTTGTCAAGATGAGGGGATATGATTCAATCATCTTAATAAAGCTCAGGTCAACCGTTATAATTTGCCAATATTGTTGAGATACGCTGGGGGATTTTTCACAGGGTCAAACTCACTGAGCAATTGGATGTATGATATGGAGATCGCTGGTCCCATAACACACTTATGTATATAAAATATGTAGAAATTTCCATGACAACGCTTTAAATATTTTTATATTTATAGTAGTTAATTGCTGTTTTTCTCTCTGTTTTACTAATAAACCTCCTCCTTCAATCAACCCATATCACTTATATATCAACAACTTTAGTCATTACCGCTCTTTTGGCTTAGACTATTCAGTTCCACCATATTCTCATTGGCTACAGCAGAGTATGGTATTCTTAAATTCCCTATTGCCTTAGTTTGAGGCGATCTACTCAATATTGTCAATTGTTGAAATCACCTTATCACCTTATTTGGAGGCGATCCAATAATTACCTTTCCTGACCCAATATCGCCTCATCCCAAGGCGCTCAAATATTTGTACCTATAGATCATGATTGGAAGATTCTAGCCAATCCAATATGGCTATTTCAGGCTTATTGTCCACTCATATCAGGATCTCAACATTACCTTCCACTTGACTGGATAATAGGTCTCCCATTGTTTATATCCTAAAGGAACTTTGTGTGCACTTGATTAATGATCTGACCGCTTGCAGGGTCCTTGATAGTATAGGCATCAACACACATCTTTTTTATTTTTCTCAAATGGACCGATCCATATATTTGTGAGCTTGTGTTTCTGCCCAAACCCATGCTTATTGCGGAATAGCACCATATATTCATCCTTGAACTGTGCTAGACCGCTTTTCCATACCTGATTGGCAGCCTGGCTCTTTATTTTCTTGCCTAAGCTAAACGAGTACTCTTCAGTTTGTAATTTAATCAGCATATTTGTTAGAGCTGTTAATAAGCATTGAAGATCTATTCTGCCAGTGTCTTATAAACAGGCATATAGGAGCTCAGGAAGGGAGGGGTGCCATCTGTAAAACAATTGAAAGGGGCTTTTCCCCATGGATGAATGGTAGCTAATATTATAGGTGAACACCATGGTGGAAAGGAAGGTACTCCAATTGGATGGCCTATCTGTAACCAAATTCCATAGTATGTTCACCAGGGTCCCATTAACCCATTTGACCATTTTTTTGGACTTGGGGTGGTATAAGATTGTTAGAACCCTGTGGATGGCCATCACTTCATTGATCTTGGGAAGGATGTGAGAGTTAAATTAGTGCCATTGTCAGTAAGGATAAACTGCGGGCAGCTGTGATGCTGAATAAATTCCATTACAAACTTAGCCACAGTAACCGCCCCAAGATCCTTAATGGCCCATGCCTCAACCCACCTGGTCAAGTGGTCAATTGCCACCAGAATATATATAGACCGGTTAGCTCCAGTTGTAATAGGTCCCACGACATCAATAGAAACTGTATGCCAAGCAAAGTGAGGTTTTTTAACTGTTACAAAGTCTTCTGGAGGAACATCTTCTCCACCTGGCACTGGTGGCAGCAGGACAGGGTCTCAAGCACATCATATTGTATGCTTTTCCAATAATACCATGGCCTCAACAATTCAAGAGTCTTATGGACTCCACCATGGCCAACTGCTCAGTGTGCGCTCATGATAATAATTGTTATGGTAGAAGGTCTGGGGATATTTATGGCAGTGTGTCCTATCCGCTGATACAATTTTTCCATTTTTCTGAAACATATTGGCCCTGGTCCTGTCTAGTACCTTGATAACTTGAAGAGGCTCATTGTTGTACTTTACGCTGAGAATTTTGTCATACATTATGACACTTAAATCCGCCGTAACTGCAATTGTTGCAACCTTGATAAGCAATCAGAGTTTTGGTGTTTTGATCCATGTTGGTGAAAGATTTTAAAGTTGTAAGCATGAGGCTTAAGAGACCCTCGGGCCAGACGCCCCTCCAGCTCTCTCAAATTCTGTAACCAGTACAATAATGCATGATCCGTTACAGTTTAAACTTTACTCCGTGCAAAAATACTCAAAATTGCTTATATGCATAAATCACCACAAAGCACTCCTACTCGGTTACAATGTAATTTCATTCATGGCAATTCAAACTATGACTGCAGTATGCCACGGGGTGCTCCTCCCCATTATCATCTTTATGATACAGGACTGCCCCAACAGTGGAAAGGGATGCATCCACTTGCACAATAAATTCTTTATTAAAATTAGGGTAGCGCAAAATTGGCGCAAAGATTAACGCCATTCATAGTGTATCAAAGGTGCATTCGTGCCATTTCATACATCCAAACATGCATCCTTCTTTAGTATCTTATATAATGAACCTCCAATGCAACTGAAATTGTGTATAAAGCGGCGGTATTAACCCATCATCCCCAAGAACACCTGAATTTTCCGCTTACTAGTTGGCATAGTCATCTTCTGGATAGCCTCCTTCTTGGCTGGTTGAGGTCTCAGCCCTGTTGCATTCACCACAAAACTGAGGTACTCCAGCTGATCCTTTAAGAAGTGACATCTTTGGGGCTTGATCTTGATATTGGCCTCAGCACTTTTGGCAGAATACCTCTTCCAAATGGGTGAAGTTCTCTGAGAACGTGCGTGAGATGATGTTGATATCATCAAGGTACACAAGTATGCACAACATCTTTAGGTCACCAAGAATGGTGTCCATTGCTTGTTGGAACATAGCCGGGGCGTTACACAGACCTTGTGGCATATGAGTTGGTTGGAAAAGCCCTGTGGATGTGATTATGGCGCATTTCTCTTGTTCTGCCATGGGCAACTCAATTTGCCAATAACTGGATATTAAGTCTATCTCTGAGAAATAGCAAGCTCCGCCTAACTGATCCAGCACATCATTGATCCGTGGCAGAGGGTGTGAGTCTTTTTGGTGATACTATTGAGCTTCCAATAGTCAATTACTATGCTTTTAATGCCGTCCTTCTCTTTTACATTTATAACAGGCGAAAACCATGGACTCTTGGATGGTTCAAGCACCCCTGCTCCAGCAGCTTGTCAATTTCCTCAGTGATGACTTCTTCAGCTGCTCTTGATTGGCGGATTGGCTGAGACCTGATATGGGGATGATCCTCAGTGTCAAGATGATGAACTACCCCCCAAGCGCACCCTAAATTATAATTGTCAACAGCAAAAATCTCCCTGTATTTTTAAAATAAAGCCTTCATCTGATCCTTCTGGCTTTCTGATATCCTCATTAAATTTTCACGTGGTACAACCACCATTATGCTAAGGTGCAGTTCAATGGGCATATTAAATTAAATCTGATGACCTGAAAGCAAAAACCCAGATGACCTCCCCAACTGGGTACAAATGTAAATACGCTACAATCTGGTGCCAGCGGGATGAATTGTTAAATTCTGAAGATTGCTACCAATACTTTGGTCTCCCCATGGCCTGGAAGTATGATTCCTGGAGCCACGTGGGGCTCATGCTGCGATTGCTGATAAGGCCCAATGATCTCCCCATAGAGTCCAACAGGCACTTCCACCTCTTACTCAGTGTCTACTATTACTTGATGTCCAGGGGGAATGGATATAGCTCCAGCAGCTCTAAGAAGTAGCCCTTGATATTCATATATTTTATGGGGGAGGGCCCAAGTCTTGCCTTTTAGCTGATGGTAGCATACCGGAATCATCCCATCACTGTTGGTAAGGTTGATATGTCCCATATGCACCAAGCCCTTTGGCATTTCGCTGGAGGTAAAGTAAATTGGGATCCACTTCCCCAAAATTGCGAAGGTCTTTTCCATCATATCAATTACAGAACCATAGTGTCACATTAAAGAAGTCCCAATCAACAAATCATAATTGCTATTTGGTAACACTACCACTGGAGACACAACAACGGACCCAAACCACAAGGGTAGCGCACTGTACGTTCCCTCAGAGGACGTGGTTTCTGCTCCAGAGGTCCCATATACAATCCAGTGGCCTACTTAAGGTTTTAAAATCAACTTCGCCACCAATTTAGTGAATACAATGTTAACAGAAGCGCCCAAATCAATTATAGCTTGGACTCAATTTTTGGCTACCACAATGTCACAGTAAGTGCACTCTGAGTAAAATGTATCTAAACTATTTACCACGTGTACATTCAGCAGTTCTCGTTTTCCCAGGAAACTTATAAACCCCACACCGACTTTAGGTACCCTGTCACAGTAGCATGCACTAGGAGAGCAACATATACCTTCTTAGGTAACACGTGTCTGCAATTGGATTAGTTTTTATGATTGTCTTTTGGTCAAACATCTGAAAAATGTAAGGCTTTGGTCACTCCAGAGACACTTTTTCCGCCATGTCTTTGGCTTGTTCTTGGGTGAGCACATTTACCTTCCCAACTGGCTGCTGATAGAGGAATGTATCATCATATTGGGTGGCTTCTGTTGCATATAACTCAGTAGATTCAGGTAGGACGTTTGAATTCAGGATAGTGGAGGTAGAGAGTCCCATCTCTACTCCGCTATGACTTTTCCATGAGAGCATTGATCCTGCTGTATATAAGGGATCCGTAGATTGGGGCACCATCGTCCCAGGTGCCCAGGGTTTCCACAATTGAAACGACTTACCCCTTAGGGCCTGCGTCCATGCTTAATATGAGTTGGCTCATGCAGAAAGTTGGGCTGAGGATGATCACGTAAACAGGCCCAAGTCAATAGAATGACTGCTGCCAGTCAGCATAATTAGAGCCAAAGTGGTAGTTGGCCAGTTGTCAATCAGCAGTTATGGGGCGTACATTAGACTGCGGTGAGTAACCCAGCTGAGCATGTACTGACCAGATGAATTCACCTGCACAAGAAGGTTCAACAATGGTAATAGTGTGAATCTACTCGATATTGGGTTGTAAGTCCAGGGAAATGTCACCTGTGTGTTTAATGGGCCCTCTTCCCGTTTCCAAACAAAAAGGCTCCAAAGAGGATGGTGGTACCTCTTGTCGCCCAGGGCGATCTCACCCATGTGGTAGACGAGTGCTGGGTAACAGCCCTTCCTCTTCAGGTCCCTCCCTCAATGCCCACATTCTCCTCTCCTGAAATGGTATGCCTGATCAGGGAAATTTGCACCAAAATTTCTGAAATGAATTCAATCAGTCTGAAAACAAGTGGAAATGAGCCCGATGATTGGGATCCACATAGCAAAAAGGAATGAAGATTGATTCATTGGCTGGAATTGCCAACAGTTTTGATTCAGTCAACACCTCAATCATCGAATTTACCACCTCCCAAAATCTTCAGGGATGATTTCCAACGTGCAGGTAGCAGCATCGGACGCCACCAACAACAGTTTGAAGCTCCTTTTCAGCCAATCAGGGTTTGCAGCCAACACAACGTTAATAACTGAATGAACGGCCCAGCGACTGGGCATGGGTGGTTGGGCATCCCAAACCCATTCCCAACCAATTGGAACCATCCCTACATGGGGTGGCCTTGGGTGATCCCGCTGCTTGTCAGTCTAAATGCCGTCACACCAACTTTCACAAATATACTTGAGTCTTGGATCAGGCGTTTGAGGTTGAACTGACAGTGATTCGGCCTGCCACTGAATCCTTTGATGTCAGTTCCAAGTGAACTTATCTGTTCCCCATTCCCAAACAATTCACTGGTTAGGTTGAATTCGAGGGACCCAATCCCAGCTTGGTTCCTCCCTACTTGACCACTATTTAATCAGTCACTTCACACTTGGAAAATTGTTAGTCAATTTTTATTCCTTATATTTTCCATTAAAAACCTTCTACAAAATTTAGTTTTTTTATGTTGAAAATTAAACCTCCTTTTCCGCTGACATTCTCACACCCCTCAGGATTAATGGCCTTGTTCATCTGGTATTCTATTATGTGCCTGTACGAAATTCTAGCTCATCAGCAGTTAATGGTGAAACTCCTTTCCAGTTTCATATCCATTGTACCAGCAGTAGTGCCTTTGGCATTCTGGTTTGCCGTTTGGGTGCTCTGGCACCTAGTATGGTAGGCCAGTCTAATTCTTACTTGCTGTTTGCCTGACATAATTGACCAACCATTATTTCTGACTATTTCCGCCTTTCTCATAGTTATTGGCGCATCAATGGTCCCTCTTTATCAACTAAACTGGGTTTTGAAGAAGATTTTTCCTGTCCATATTAGCACAGTTCTACTCAAAACTTCAAATCCACAGCCCATAGTTGCTGCGGTTATTTTGCCCATGTCTGTAGGATCTGAAATTCTGACTTGCAATGAGTTTACCCCCCTTTGAGCCTAGTGGTTTCCCCTGACCCCACTACCATTTCTTCAGTATTACTGGATTCTTCCACAACTACCAATAAAGAGAACTCAACTTACTTTCTAATACACATGAAGATTAGTGTTGGGTCCCATCACGTCTCCTTTGAGGACTGGTGGACACCAGAGCTGCAGGAAATTTCATGAGTGTTTAACTTGCCCAGCAATTGGAGCTTGACCTGGATGCAGGCCCTTCAGTGATGGTTGCGTCGTCAGCTTCCCAAACCTCATACCTGGTTCACCGACCAGTCACATTTTCAATACACCAGTTCAGCTTCTGTGATCGCTTTTCCACTATGCCAAACTTGGTGTTTCTGGTGATCTTAGGAGTGGGATGGTGGCGCCGACAACATGTCAATATCCACCTGGAGTCTAACATGCTGTCATTTATTAATGATCAACTGGAGGGTGAATTTCCCCTGATTGACACTCTTAAGAAAAACTCAAGGTTGTAGTTCAATCATTTCCCTTGTCTCTCCTGCGGGCATACCATCTGATTTTCCAAAAAAGTTTAATGCACTATCAAAGCATTTTTAATTCTGATAAGGCGGATTGTCTGCCTCCTAACACTAGATTCAACTGTGGATTCCGTATGACAGTGGAGTTGGTGAATATCAACTTCCCGTTGTACCCCCACACAGAAGAGGAGGAGGTTGCGCTCAATACTTGGTTGGATGATATGTTGAAAAAAGGGTGGTTGTTTAAGGAGACATTGCCAGTTGCATTTTCCATCATCTTCGCTAAAAAACTGATGGTTCCCTCCATCCCTGAATGAACTATGGGCACTTAAATAAAGTCACGGTTTCTGATCCCTACCCCCTGCCTTTAGAGCAGATGATAAGCCAAGCAATCACCAAATCTCAGGTGTTCTCCAAGCTGGATATCATCAAAGCTTTTAACCAGATTTGGGTAATGAAAGGGCAAGAATGCTTAACAGCAATCTGGATGAAGCTAGGCATTTTCCAATTCTGCATAATGCCCTTTGGGTTGAAGAATGCTCCCGCCACGTTTCAATTTATGATTGACAATGTACTTGGTGACCTCTGGTTTACTTGCGCAGTTGCATATACTGACAACATTCTGGTCCACTCCTCAACTCCCAAACAACATGCTATTGACTTGGAAGTGGTTGTGGCTGCCTTGCATAAGGCGGCCTTGTTCATTAAGCCTTCCAAATGTGAGTTCTATAAGGAGGAAGTTACCTTTCTTGGGAACCTCATCCTTAAAGATGGCTACGTGATTCCTCCCAATTAGTTGGACACTATTCAAGAATGGCCAATCCTGTCTACCCAGAAACAATTACGGAATTTTCTTGGGAACCATCATTTTCTTAAATATATTTTCCCTGGAACTTTCCCATCTTGCTGCCCTGCTCCACCCCTTACAGGAAAAAATGTACCATTTTTTGGATGCCTGAATGCCAGCAGGCATTCAAATTGATTAAAGAGGTGTTTTTATCCCCTCCCATTTTGAAATATGCAGAACCTGGCAAGCCATATATTGTTGCATGTGATGCCTCCTTGGTAGCAGTGGGAACAGTGTTGCTCCAAGAGCATGATGGCTTAGAGCATCCGGTCACCTATTTTTCCTGAAAGTTTACCTCTATGAAGCAGCCTTGGGCCATCTACGACAAGGAGTGGGCAACCATAGCATGGGCACTAACTCATTGGAGGTACCTGTTACAGGGTGCTCAACATGAGTTAATCATCCGCACGGATCACCAGGCTCTCTTGTACTTTTGTAAACCCCAGAAATTAGCACACCAGCAAACGCAAACCTAATGGGACTTGTGCAGTTTCAATTAATATGAATTTGTAAAAGGCGCGCTAAACGTTTTTCCTAATTTCCTCACCCAAAACCCCACCCACTGTCTCATGAATTTGGAAGAAGTGGATCTCATTACCATAATTCCTGCTGTCCAAATTTTTGATGATTGTTCCCCCCATCGTTTCTTCTACTGCCCTTGCCCCTGATGCCCCACTTGTGGCTCAGGTCTAAGCCCGTCAAATGACCTGCCCTGAAGGGGTAAGTTATTCGAGCAATTGACCCTCCAAAATCATAAACACTCTCTGTACTCCTTGGTGGAGGGGCTCATCTATTTTAGGTCACGAATCTGGGTCCCCCCTCTTTTCTGACTTGAGTTACTTCATGCACATCATGACCCCCCATGATCGGCCATCCGTGCAACAAAAATGCATCAAATTGATAAAGCAAACCTAATACTAGGCAGGCTTAACTAAGGAAGTTCCGGGTTGGATCGCCAATTATGTTACCTGTGCTTGGGCAAAATTGGACCACTCAAGAAGGAACTTCTGCTTCCATTATAACAGGCGGAGGGTCCATGGACGTTGGTGTCTGTGGACTTTATTGTTGAACTCCTATGTTCCAAGGGGTTTGCAGCAGTGATGGTGTTGATTGATCGCTTCACCAAATTTTCCATTTTTATTCCATGTACTTCTGCAATCACGTCCAAAGAGACCGCCCAGCTCTTTGTACGCCATGTGTTCTCGATGTTTGGCTTCCATAGGAGATCATTAGTGACTGTGGACCCCAGTTTACAGCACAATTTTGGATTGAGCTTTTATTTATCCTAAAAATCACCCTCTGTTGTTCCACCACTTACCACCCCAGTCCAACGGACAAACTGAGTGGGTTAACCAAATTTTGGAACTGTATTTGCGGTGTTACAATTTGGCCGCCCAGGATACTTGGGCCAATGACCTCCCTCGCGCCTAATTTGCTTATAACAACAGTACTAATGCCTCTACAGGGTTTTCTCCTTATGAAGCAATGCTAGGTTTTAACCCATCTTTTTGGTCAGCTCTTGTTTATGTCCAGAGGTTCCTGCTGCCGCAGATCACATTGAGCATATTTGGCTGACCCAGTACTTAGTACAGGAGCACCTCACAAAAGCTATTGATGATTATAAATGGCTCGCAGATAACAAACAGCTTCCCAGTCACAATAATATGGTGGTTTCTCATGTCATGTTGGACACTTGCCTCCTGCGGAAGCTGGTACCTTCCCAAAAGTTTGCAAACAAACGTTTGGGTCCCCACCTGGTGGAGGAAGACTTGGGCAATGGTGCTTTTCAGTTGAAACTGCCGGCACATTGGAAATAGCATCCCATCTTCCATGTGTCCCTGTTGTCCCATTCAAGGGGATCATCCACACCGAACATGAACCTATTTTGATCAAGGATGCAGAAGAAGTCGAGGTGGAAAACATCTTAGCGTCCTGCAAATCCCGGCAGTTGGTCCAGTATCTCATGGCTTGAAAAGGGCATCCAGCTTATGAGAACAGTTGGGTTAAGGCTCACAATTGCGTTAACTGCATGGAGCTAGTCGAGGAATTTAACAAATCCCATCCTAACTCCCCCATCCTCCCCAAAAGGTTGCAACAGTTTGGCAATCAAGCCACCCAAATCGAACAAAAATATGGCCCTTGTGCAGTTTCCCAGTGGCGGCGCCCTTCCTTTGGAAAAAGGAAAGGGTAATGTAAGTTCAGGGAATGTCCCCTGTGTGTTGCCTGGGCCCTCTTCCCATTTCCAAACAAAAAGGCTCTGAAGAGTGTGATGGTACCTCTCATCACCCAGGGCGATCTCTACCACATGGTAGATGAGTGCTGGGTAACAGCCCTTCCTCTTTGGGTCCCTCCCCCAGTGTCCACATTCTCCTCTCCCAAACTGATACACCTGATCAGGGAAATTTGTGTCAAAATTGCTAAAATGAAGTATATCAGTCCAAAAACAAGTGGAAATGAGCCCGATGATTGGGATCCACATAGCAAAAAGGAATGAAGATTGACTCATTGGCTGAAATTGCAACTGTTTTGATTCAGTTAACACCTCGATCATCAGAAATTAACCCCCTCCTAAAATTGTTGGGTATGATCCCTGACGTGCAGGTAGCAGCATCAGACACCACCAACAACAGTTTGAAGCTCTCTTCTAGCCAATTGGGCATTGCAGCTGATGCAATGCTTTTGACCAAATGAATGGCACAGTGACTGGGCATGGGCAGGTTGGGCATCACGAACCTGTTCACAACCTATTGGGACCACACTTATGTGGGGTGGCCTTGGTGGATTTCCGCTGCTCATTGGGCTAAACGCTGTCACGCCAACCATCACAAACATATTCAAGTCTTGGATCAGGCGTTCGAGGTTGAACTGACAGTGACTTGAACTGCCGCCAAATACTTCAAGGTTGGTTCCCAGTAAACTTATTTGTTCCCCATTCCCAAACAATTGGTTGGTTAGGTTGAACTTGGGGGACCCAATCCTGGCTTGGTTCCTCCCTATCAACCACTATTTAATCAGTCACTTCACACTGGGAAAATTGTTAGCCAATTTTTCTTCCTTAAATTTTCCATTAAAAAGCTTCCCCAAACTTTAGTTTTTTTATGTTGAAAATTAAACCAACTTTTCTGCCAACACTCTCACACCCCCTCAGGGTTAATGGCTGTGTTCATCTGATATTCTATTATGTGCCTGTACAAAATTCTCTCTCACTGGAAGTTATTGGTGAAACTCCTTTCCAGTTTCATATCTGTCATACCAGCAGCAGTGCCTTTGGCATTCTGGTTTGCCGTTTGGGTGCTCTGGCACCTAGGCTGGCAGGCCAGTCTAATCTACTTGTTGTTTGCCTAACAGATATTGGGTGGAGGGAAAGTTACAGCTAGGTGGTTCACAAACTAAACGAGTTTAAGATGGGGTACGTCGCCCTTCAATAATGGGGCCACGACATTATAAAGCTCAGGGTATGGATTCACTGCAGAGGACATTGCAATGTACACGTCAACTTTGGATAAATTTCCTGCCCCAATCAATATGTAGCCTCCACCATAAATAGCTCAGCAAACGTGGTGAGGGTCTCATCCTGCTGAAACCTGATGGTCAAGAACTCAAACTCCCACTGTGACATCTTTGTAGTTCTTCCAAAAACCGCAGCACCATCTCCTTGACTTCTTGGTATGTAATGGAACTGCCTGAAAGGTAACAGATGAATTGATCAGTACTCCTGACATCCAAGGTGGAGATCAATAGTTTTGCTCAGCTGATCTAAGGCTCCTTCCATCGCAAACTCAAATTGTTTAAAGAACCCATGAACATTTACTTTGCAATCAAATGGGGGCAGCCTATTACTGCAAACCTCCTGGATTATCTCATCTTGTCTTTTGAGCACAGCATCTAATGCAATTTTAAGCTCCTCATATGCAACTGGGCCAGGGTGTCATGCGGATTCCTTATCAAAGCAACCTGGATGTGACATAGCTGGTGACTGAGTTTAGATCAAATTGTAATTGATCAATGGGCACCCTGTAGTGAGCACCACTGTTAAAATTTTGGTGATACCCTATGTATCTTCTTAAAGGGATTTTGCGCAGGGTTAAGCCCTCTGAGCAATTAAAATGGATGATAAGAAGATCATCAGTTCTTCAGAACACACGTAAATAAACAATTATTAATAAAGGGAACAATTTTTCCAACAACACTTCTTTTATTGTACTTTAATAATCTCAGTGGATCTCTTCTTGTCCGCTCACCTCTCTCTTTCTCTCTAACTAACATAAAATCCTCCTCTTCTTCATTCTTCCCATTTCGTTGATATATTAGCAATCTAGATTGGTACTGACCTTTTGTTTAGTCTATTAATTTCTCCGTATTCTCATTAATTTCAGCTTGTTGTTCTTTAAGTCTCTATCACCCTAATTTGAAGCGATCTAAATTATATTTGTCAAATGTCAATATCGCCTTATTGCTAAATTTTGGAGGCAATCTGATAACAACTCGTTATAGCTCAATATTGCCTCATCCTAAGGCGTTTGAATACTTTTAGCTCCAAAACGTGCTTGACAAATTTCTTTAATGACCTGTCAGTCATAATTGTGGCTTATCCTACAGTTTTATAGATTCATGAAAGTCACAGTGAGTTCTGTCTTAACTGTTTGCTAAGTTTTGGGGTATGAAATAATACATAAAAGACTTATAATCTGTGCGCAAAGTCAACAGATATTTATCGCCCTGTAAAAAGTATCACCAGGGCATCAATGACCATTTTGCCATGGTTAGCTCTTTATTATATATGGTCCAAGAGCGCTCAGTTGTTTCAAAAATTTCTTGAAAAGTAAGCTACTAGATGTTTCTTGCCCTTAATGTTTCTGCAGAAGGACAGTGTCAGGGACTGGTGTACTACTGACCTGGTTGGGGGTAGCTAACCATGAGTTAGCATAACCAAGGGGTTTAGCCCAGTATGACAAGGACATTAGAGGTGTCCAGGTATAAGGAATGATGGGTAAGCTGTTATGGGAGTTGCTTAAAGACATGGCTTTAAAAGGAGAAAGTTGGAAGGCCGCTTCTTGTAGGCTGGGGTGGTAGATCAGTAATGATAACACTTTAGTAGATAAACTTAATAGTGTTTACATTATATAAATAATTTTATTGACCGCAAAGATTAACCAAATGAATGCCTTGGTTTTATATACCATCCAACTTCCTGGACTTACCTAAGCTTAATTGATTTTAAACAGTGCACTATTTTTCTCTGGAGCTTATGGGATTGCAGCTTGCATGTGAATTTGAAAGGCAGTGGGAATCGTCTCAGTCTCATCATAAATTCATTTTGGTACGATTAATTGACTGAATACTATTGCAAATAAAGTAATTTAAACGATTAATCGAATATTTTCACTACAATCATTAATTTGATATGCAATTATTCAATCTAACTTCATCACATATCATATTGATCTGACTGACAATATCTATAATCTTAGGAATTCCACTAATGTCAGGATTTTCCCTGACATCATCCCCCACCAAAACTGAAGTTACCTGCGAGGCCTTCTTCTTCCATTTATTTAATAATTTTCCTGCATTCTTTAAGTTCTCCTCAGGCTCCCAAGTGCTCTCTTCTGCAGGATATCCAGCCCACTTGACCAGATATTGCACTTTACCATGGTGTGTTCTTCTCCCTTTAATAGCCTCCACCTCATACTCAGGACAGGGAACTTTAATCAGTGGTGGTGCTAGCTCTTTGACTTTCTGGTGTGGTAGGGAGATTCCTTATTTTTTGTGCAAGAGGGAACGATGGACTTACATTGTGAATTTTCCAACCTTCAGGCAATTCAAGACGGTAAGCCACCTTTCCTATAACCTCTGTGACCTTGTATGGCCCTACGCGCCGATGGGCAAGTTTCTGACATGGTAAATCCAAAGGAATATTTCGAGCATCCTTTAAGCTTGGCTACCTACTTCCAACACCTTACCAGGCACACGCTTCTTATCTGTAAAGTCTTTGTAAGTATGTACTGCTCAGTTCAGATTAGCCAAGCAAAGTTCATGATTTGATGAATGTTCCGTAAAAATTCCCTCCCAGGGGGGTTATCCGCTTCAACAGATGGTAATGGTTCCCAGTTCACATCATACCCATAGTTAGCTTTGAACGGTGACATTCCAGTTGAAGAGTGATCTAGAGTGTTATAACAGAACTGGGCCATAGGCAACAACTCAACCCAGTTGTCCTTCTCTGGATTAACATAGCATCTCAGGTACTGTCCCAGCACCTGATTAACTCTCTCAGTCTGTCCATCAGTCTGCGGATGGTATGCAGTGGATAAACATCTCTTGATTTCAAGGTCTACAAGAAGTTGTTTCCAAAAGTCTGATGTGAATTGAGGCCCTCTGTCTGAGATCACCTCCTTGGGAGTACCATGATGCAGGAATACATTTCTCAAAAACAGATGGCTATCTCTTTAGCCGTGACATTGGTAATAGTTGGGATAAAATAAGCCATTTTAGTAAATCTTTCTACCACCACCAACACTTCAATAAGTCCTTGGGAACGGGGTAGCTCTACTATGAAATCCATGGATAGTGACTCCCATGGCTTTTGTGCGATTGACAATGGCTGTAATTGTCCTTCAGGAAGTCCTCTACAAACCTTGGTGCGCCCACAGACCTCACATCCTGCCACATATTCTAAGACATTGCCTCTAAGACCAGGCCATCGGTAAGTTATTTTGAATCAGTTGGATCATTTTAAGCTTCCCAGGGTGTCCTGCCATGCCTACATCGTGGTGCTCGCGCATGACATCCAATCTTAAAGGTCTTTCTGGCACATAAAAGCAACCTTTCCAGAATACTAACTGACCCTTTAACGAGTAACCCTTTTTGTACCACACACCGTCTAAGTTTTGAATGAGATCATCCTTCACATTCTGACAGAAAGCATCATCATTTTGAACATCCAAAATCTCATCTTCACGGCCCACTAGCACAAGATGAGATAATAACGCAGCGGGATCCTTGGTCTTCAGAAGCACCTGTGTATTAAACTTGGTAATTTCCCCCTCTTCAAGGATCATGTCAGGACGCCGGCTTAAGGAATCTGGAACCAAATTAATTTTCCCAGGTTTGTAACCAATGTCTAAGTCATAATCCGCCAGAGTAAGTGCCCATTGTGACTGACGCTGGTTCAATTGCCGTGGGGTGAAAAAGTAAGTCAAGTTTTTATGGTCTGTCAAAACTTTCACTGAGTACTTTGCCCCACACAGGTACCGGCGCCAGTGTTTGAGACATTAAATAACAGTCAACATTCTTGTCATAGATAGGATAGTTGCATTCCGCTGGGATGAATTTCTTGGAATAGTAGGCTACAGGATGCAGCCTACTATCATCCCCCTCCTGCAACAAAACCCCCCCAAGAGCGTATCCTGAAGCATCAGTCTCAACCACAAAGGGATTTTCATCATTGGGCATTGCCAACACAGGTGCAGAAACAAAGGCAACCTTCAAGTCAGAAAAGATTTTTCAGCTGCCTGAGACCATTTATATGGAACACTTTCTGATGTAAGCCGTGTATAGGGTAACGCAATAGAAGAAAAGTCTTTGATAAAATCCCTACAAAAATTTGCCAGGCCTAAGAAACTACAAACATCCTTCCAGCTATTAGGTGTAGGGCATGATGTGATGGCATCCACTTTGTTAGGTGCCATGGTGAACCCATTCCTACCCTCAACATAACCAATAAATTCAACTTCCTCCTGTGCAAACTCACATTTTGATAGCTTCACATGCAAGTTGTACCTTCCAAGTTATTCAAAGACCAAATTCAAGTGCAGTAAGTTTTCCTTCTGCGTCTTACTGTAGATCGAAATGTCATAAAGGTAGGCTACGAAAAAGTGGTCCAGATAGCCACCCAGCACCATATTAATCATTTGTTGAAATGTACTAGGTGCGTTGCACAACCCAAATGGCATCACCTGATACTCAAATAGCCCGAATTGTGTCTTAAACGCTGTTTTCCACTTATCACTTTCTTTTATCCGTATCTGGTTGAATGCATCCCTCAAGTCAACTTTGGAAAAGATTTTAGTTCCTGACAGTTGGTCACTCAAGTGATCAGCATCAGGTAGGGATACCGGTTCTTTATGTTATCATTGAGCTTCTGGTAGTTTATACATGGCCGTAGTCCACCATCCTTCTTACTAACAAACAACAAGGGTGATGAACAGGGAGAGCGGGAAATACGTATGAACCCCTTCTCAAGCATTGTATCCAGATATTCTCTCAGGGCAATTTGTTCCCTCTTATTGCAACTATAAATAGGTCCATGGGTGGGCTGCTTTCCTTCCAGTAAATCAATCGCGTGATCAAAGGATCCATGAGCTTGTAGTTGCTTAGCCTCCTCCTCTCCAAAAAATGAAGCCCATTTTGAGAGATACTCAGGGATTTTTCCTTTGCAAGGCTTCAGTGGACCAACTTGATTTACAGTTGCGGACATGTCCAAATTTTTATGCTCTTCTAAAACACACTCAAGGATTTTATCATTTAGCTTAATTGTGATAGAGTTCCTTCCATAATTGTTCTGGAGTTCAACCTGTGTCCACCAAGGATACCCAAGAATTACAGGATGGGGTGAACTACGCAGGACCCAAAACTCAACTTTCATTTTACTTACCCCAAACTTCAAGTCAATGTGACGTGAGCAGCGGTAAGCTAAGGACTGTTGATCATTTCCCAAGGTTAATTTCATCAAAGGTTTCTTTGCATGCAAGCCCAGCATTTTCACTGCATGCTCTGAGATGAAGGTACCATGAGGCCCCACTGTCCAGCAAAGCCATAGTTTTCAAACGCTTTTTTCCAACATGTAAGTTCACACTTAATAATGTATAAGACTGAGTATCATTCTTTAATGAGGAAAAGATGGTCTGTGGGTTTCTCTTCTTGTAATTCCCTTGAATACAGCATTCTTCTGGTCCGCCAACACTCACCATTAGATTCTGTGTGATATCAATAACTTTTTTTACTAACAGCGTGGTGGGATGATGTCTGATTAATTCTGCTAAGCGGCTTCCTAACCCTTATCTGAAGTAAAGTGCTTCCATTTCTTCATCTAGCTCTGTCTTCTGAAAGATATCCAGGAACATCTTTATGTATACCTCAACAATTTTCCCTTCTTGCTGAAAAATTTATTAAGGCTATCCTTGACTCTAATCTAGTATTAGTGTGGGTTGCTGCTGCTAACAATTGACTTTTGAATTTCTTATATTTAGTGCACACATTATCATTATCTTCTAGGTTATTATAAACCAACTCAGCGCATCACCAGTGAGTTATGAGCCCACTTCCATAATTTTCCGTGCATCATCTGAATAAGTCTCAGGATAAGCTTTAAAATATGCCCCCAACAACATAAGACCTTCTTTCACTTTAGCTAAAGATAATTTATTTTACAAGAGAACTGTAGGGTAAGTCAAAGGTGTATGGTTGGCCACACTAACTGTCTGCACTTGACTGGGCCCTACTGCTCCTTTATAAGTTCTTTTATCTTTCTTTACTAAAGAAAACATCCGCACCAGCAATTGTTAACTTCCCATCAATAAGACAGATATCAAAGCCCCCAATAATAAAAGCGCGGTGGGATATTTATTGTAAATAGTGGCGGTCAAATTGTCAGGGACTGGTGTACTACTGACCTGGTTGGGGGTAGCTAACCATGAGTTATCATAACCAAGGGGTTTAGCCCAGTATGACAAGGACATTAGAGGTGTCCAGGTATAAGGAATGATGGTTAAGCTGTTATGGGAGTTGCTTAAAGACATGGCTTTAAAAGGAGAAAGTTGGAAGGCCGCTTCTTGTAGGCTGGGGTGGTAGATTAGTAATAATAACACTTTAGTAAATAAACTTAATAGTGTTTACATTATAAAAATAATTTTATTGACTGCAAAGAATAACCAAAATGAATGCCTTGGTTTTATATACCATCCAACTTCCTGGACTTACCTAAGCTTAATTGATTTTAAACAGTGCACTATTTTTCTCTGGAGCTTATGGGATTGCAACTTGCATGTGAATTTGAAAGGCAGTGGGAATCGTCTCAGTCTCATCATAAATTCATTTTGGTACGATTAATTGACTGAATACTATTGCAAATAAAATAATTTAAACGATCAATCGAATATTTTCACTACAATCATTAATTTGATATGTAATTATTCAATCTAACTTCATCACATATCATATTGATCTGACTGACAATATCTATAATCTTAGGAACTCCACTAATGTCAGAATTTACCCTGACAGACAGCATCAACTGGTGTGCCTGAGGCGTTGTAGACTACAATTTTGGGCTTATCTTCATCATGTTACAAAACAGGAATGTGAGTGAAAACTAATTTCTATACATCAAAAGTATATTGGCACTCTAGGATCCAGATAAATGGGGCGTTCTCCTTCTGAGGGTATGTAAGAGAGATGTGAAGTCTGAGATATCTGGTGGGAACTTCTTCAGAAATTAAAAGTCTACAAAAAGCTATGCTTTTGTTTCTGCATTACTGGGATTAGGCCAAGAGTTTGATTGCCTTTAGTTCTAAAACAATAGCTTGACAATCCTTCAGTACCATATTCACAAAAAACTGCACTTCATCCTTGTAAAACTTGCACTATATGGATTTTAAATTAACCAGCTTTATTAAGGTATAAAGCCACAGCCATCAGAACCTTGGCATGCTGTCTTGCAATGGTGGAGTGGATCAAAATATCATTCACATAGGCAATTGCGTAGTAGAAACTGAATTCTCCCATGGCGTCATCAATGCGGCACTGGAAATACTGATGGCGCGTTTTAAGCCAAAAAGCATTACCTTTGGTGGGATTTTATTATGACCATATTATCCAACAGATCATATAATAAATATATGCTACTCCTCTGGAGACTAAACCTTTTAGTAGATGTGTGAGTTATCATTGCATACGATTACTATTGTTTGGTGAAAACCCTTAACAGTCATTAACTAATCCGCTGGTATTTAATTCTGATGATTTACTAATGTTTTTAGGAATAATCCCTGACAATAAAAAAGTAGTTCGATTGTATATTTACCTTTTATAATTTAATTAATTAGCAAAAATTGATCAGAGTTTATGTTAAATTGATTAAGGGTATATTGATATGTTGCTGGCTAGCATCAACACTTTTTTGACAGCAACTTGTGGTTTACCCATTTAGGCAACGTGACCTGCTGTTAATGGGTAAAATTCCCCATTACCTAAGCAAGTTGTTAGTTTGTTGAGATTAATCCTCTGGAGTTTGAGAGCGTTAAGACATGATTTCTCCTAATTAAACCCATGGCGGATTGTTATCTAGTTGGTGGTTGATACTGACTAGGTGGAAGGATGAGAAGATGTCCCATTCATAGTTGAGAAATTTGTAGAGATTAATACATTGGTGACAGCTGCCGTTCCCAAATAGGGCACCAAAAGAAGAGTTGGCGCCAATTTCCCTTATGTTCCCTTGTTTTTTATCAAATAAAAAAGACCAATATACACTTTTTATATTTAGCATGTTATACATTTTTTGTATTTATTATCCTTATGATTAGAGTCAAACAATGATATATCCTTAGGTTAGATATTGCCTGTTGAGATTTCCGAGGCTCCTGCTTCAAAAGAGGGTGAGAGATTCTCTGAACCTAATAGTAGGTTAAGCTCCATCAAGCGGAAGGTAGAAGTTACCTTATGAACCGTTGAACCTACTGGGAATAGATTAAGTTCTGTTGAAAGGAAAGAGTTCCTTTGGACCAGACGTTGCCAACTCTAGAGAAAGAGTTGAAGGGATAGGATTTTTCTTTTTGTCTGGATAATCTAAGTACCTTCACAAGTGGATTGAAGGAAGGTTGCTAGTAACTGTTCTAAGGAGAATACTTAGCAAAAAGATACATTTGGTTGTAAAAAATAGCTGGATACTAGTCTTTATACTAGTATAACCCACCCACATACAGACTATCAGATTATATATTAATAATTATTGGTTTCACAATCTAAACTTGTGCAGTAGACCTAAGTGTTAAATAAAATAACCTAGCTGAAAGGTACATTTGGTGCTCATTTCAGTGTTTATTTAACTAGCCAAAGCTCTCAGAAGTTTACAACATTGAACTGGGATTCCATACTACGGCCATATGGTAGCCAACCATTTCTGACCAAAATTGAACTATATTTGGCGAAAAGCTTTAACCAGGTCAAGTTTAAAGAATACTTTTAACTTGGAAATAGATTGAGCAATTGCGGCTTTCAAGGGAATTATATAGATCTAGGACTGTGACGTTGTTCAAGTGCCCATAGTCCACACAGGGTTCAGAGAGCCCTCAAGTTTCTGAGAAAATACAACTGTTGATGACTAAAGATTTTTTAATCATTAAACCTTCTTTACCATGTCGTCAAACCAGAGTTTAAATCATGTTCTTCCTCAGCTGTGTTAGTGTTTAATAAGCAATTAGGATTAAGAGATCAACCGTCATATGGAAACCAAGTTAAAATAAGATTTACTATGCAGCTGATTAGTGCTTTCTAAATCAAAAAGTGAGTTAATAGTGTGAATATGAGGCAAAGTAGGTAACTATGGAACAACATCAGTGGAAAAGCATTCCACAGTTGCCACCACTGCATTCCTTGTTGCTTAATGGGAAGGAGGGAAATATCATATGAGAGAACGTTTAATAAAATCTAGCATTTTCCGCTCTAAGTTAATACCTACTGACTGGTGGCGCCACCATCCTACCACTAAAATCACAAGGTTTAATAATTATAGTATTGCTGAGAAGTTTGCTACAAATTCATACTCATGGATGTGATGGTCAAAGAGTGGTCTGACAGCCACATTCTCTTTCCCTGCAGGAATACTAAGAAAGTGACAGAAGTGTAAACTGATGGGTTTACACGCTCAAATGGAGGTCTTATGAGATTATTTAACTAAATTTTAAAAATCTGCATGAGATTGACTGGCTCAAACCTGACCAAAATTTTTAAAAATTAATTTTGAGGTTAAAACCCATTCAACCTTGAGGAATCACCAAGCATATGAAGAGGTGCTAAGAAGAGACGGTCTGTAGACCATAAGTATTAGATTCAGCTATAATGGCCCCTAAATGTAACAGGCATCGCCTTCTAATGATTGCTCTGGAAGGTTTTCTAACAAGGCTAAAACTATAGCCCCAAACAGGATAGAGCTCAAAAAACAAAATTTTGAGTCTATTGGCTACTCAAGAATTTTTAGGAGGTACATCCCTAATAAAGAGATTTTCTACACTGAATATTAGCAGCTGAGTTTTGTCTCTAAGGATTGGCAGCACATAAGTGCTACACTGTTCTAGCTCTTGATGCCCTTCCTGGCGTCCATGGCGCCAGATTTCCAATTTTCAAAGAAGATTAATTTCAAAATGTTAGAAATTATTAATTAACCTATGTATATCTACTAGGGGATTCTAGAAGAAAAAGTTGCTCAGAGCATTTTCGCCCGCTAGTTATATATTAAAAAGAAAGTGGAAATGGAGAACTGCGCTTGGGTAGTTTCTGTGGAATCCATGGACAGTTTGTGACTTGGGGGCTCAGTATTGGGAATTTTGAACCTCAAAATTTAAGTATAGACCCATTCTAGGCCTTTTGACAGGATTCTGGGCCATCTCATAAATTTTTAAATTTAAAATTATTCAAATTAGGCCTATCAACCTTTGATTTGTTCATAAATGATCAAATAATACAAAATTTGGGGAAATTTCTTTTATGACTTAATTTAGATCTATATATAAAATTTTTAATTAATTTTTAAGTTTAATACCCTTGCAACCCGCTTGTCTAGCCTGAGTATCCCCTTTAGTTTAAGCTAAGGCTATGTGGTGGTCATGGATAGCCTTGACCGTCACACTAAACCCAGCGTTGCTCGCAGTGGGGGCCAAGCCATTGAAACTATAAAAACTCTCAATTAAAGCTACTAAGATTGACATTATCTTTTAAAATATTCAATATAATACACTAAATTTATTAAACTTTCAAGCTTTATAATGAATTAAAAGGGAAGTTTATTATATTAATTGATTCTGCCAAGAATGGATCACACCTCAAACATGGAATTGCCCTAATGGCCTTGTTCTTACACTCCAACAGACAGACCTTGTTACTTACTATTAGTATAGTGCTCACTACATCCCAATGTCTCTGACAGATCAAACAGCTGTTAGACTATGGATCTTCTCTACTGTGCCTTATCAATTTTATGACCATCACTTGGCCATTGGGCTTAATTTGTTTTGTGATAAGTGTGGATGATGTAATTGGTTAACCAACCATATGTGTGGTATTAATTTTATATACATAATTTCATAATTAATATGTAGATAGCTGATTCAATTAGTCTTTACTTTAATCTCAGTTAACGGCCCATGCTTTTATATGTAGGGACCTAATGTATCAGTTTAGTATTTATCAAATTTTTAAAACCCACTGCTGCATATCTCTTTCCCTTTATTTGTGGCCAATGACGCCATGGCCTCAATTGCCTTATCACCTCCTAATCAATGTAAACGTACTATTTACATTGCCCCCTGACAGCGTAAAATCATTAGTAATAAGGTCCTATATCTATTGTAACCACCCACCAGCAATTTTATTATATCCAGCATATTGCAACTTTTTATGAAAATGCCTCACACCTTGTTATGCGACTTCTGAAACAATTTAGATAGCGCAATTTTAGTCTACCATTCTTGAGTGCAGCTTAGTAACCATAGGAAAGCACCAATGAGAACTCTGGTAGAGTTAGCATATCTTAGGATGATTGTCAATGGCAAGGGGACTTATTCCTTGGTGATGCTGTGAAGCCTACTAAGAGAATTACTTGAGCGAGCCTTTAGGCCACTGACCTTATTAGATATTACAGCATGCTCTATTATTTGATTAATAATCCCTTATTATTGTAAATGAGATTTCCTGTGTTTTTTTGGTCGAGGCAACTGTCCTCAAATAGTATCTTGTAGTTTATATGTAGATAACCTCTGAACTTGATATCCAACACCTTTGCACCAATTCAATAGTTTGGTGCTCGCTACAGGAGGCCACGCCCTGTTTCTCTTTGCATCATAATTTGTAAATATGGATCTGGTCACTTATTTGGAAGCTATTTTTATGGTAGAGGTAGTAAACCTCTCAAGAATTGAATTACATGGCCCTAAGGCAATGCCAAATTGTTCCAATGAGATTAGTTATTTATGAGTGGATTTGAAGGCTCACATTAACTAAATTTTAGATATCCTATTAGTTTATGATTGTCAAATTAAAACTTAGTAAAAAATTTGGAAGTTTAACACTGCATTGACATTTTTGATACTGATATGAGTGGAGCTGTTTGCTCCATTACCAAACTGAACCAGGAGCTTAATTCTTTACATGTAGAATTTAAATCTCAGGTGTCACAATTCCAAATATGACTGGATTATAATCTTGGGACAGCTAAGGAGGATTGGGAAGAATCTGCAGATTGTGATATCAGTTACAATTATTTGAGTGCCTCAAGGCGAGGCAATATTAGGATATAACAGGTTATTATTTGATTGCCTCTAAATAAGGCAATAAGGCGATGTCATCATTCAACAAATATGAATCAAATTGCCTACAATTAGGGTAGTAAAGAGTTGAAGAACAACAAGCTGAAACCAATGAGACTACAGTGGAATAAATAAACTAAGCAAAGAGTCAGTACCGACTGAGGTCGCTGGGATATCAGTGAGACAAGAGGATTGACAGGGGGGAGGTTTTTATGTTAAGAAGGAAGGAAGTAAGAGGGAGGGGTCTAGAAGAGATTTGCCAAGATTAGTAGATTAAAAATAAAGAAGAATTGTTGAGAAAATTACTCCCTTTTATTATTATTATAGTTGTTCAATTATGAGTGTTCTGAGGAACTGACAGTCTTCATATCATACGTTCCTATTGCTCAGTGGGCGTAACCCTTTGCAAAAAACCCTTTGCCGGATATATAGGTATTGCCAAATTTACAACAGTGGTTCTCACAACAGGGGGCACATTAATCATTTACAAAATGATGAAAACTCAGTCAGCGGCCATGTTTCATCCTAGTTGCTTTGATAAGGAATCTGCTAACACGCTGGGCCCATTGAATATAAGGAGTTGAGACTTGCATTGGATATTGTGCTCAAAAGACAATATGAGCTGCTCCATGAGGTTTACAGTGGAAAGCTGCTACTTTTGATTGCATAAAATATTCATGGGTTCTTTCAATGATTTTAGTTTGTGACTGAAGGAACCTTGGACAGGCGGAGGGCGAAACTGTTGATCTCCATCTTGGATGTCAGGAGTGCTAATCAATTCATCTGTTACCTTTCAAGTAGTTCCGTTACATACCAAGAAGTCAAGGAGATGGTGCTGCGGTTGTTTGGCAGAACTACAAAGATGTCGCAGTGGGAGGTTGAGTTCTTGACCATTGGGTTTCAGAGAAATGAGACCCTCACCACATGTACTGAGCGATTTATGGCAGAAGCTCACATATTGATTGGGGCAGGGATTTTATCTGAAGTTGACGTGTGCATTGCAATGTCCTCTGCAGTGAATTCATACCTTGAACTTTACAATGTCGTGGCCCCATTGTTGAAGGACAATGTACCTCTTCTTAAACTTTTTCAGTTTGTACGCCGCTTAGCTGTAACTTTACCTCCACCCAATATTGAGAAGATTCATACTGTCACCGTTGTCAACCCTAATCATGTGGGGGTAATCAACTGGTTGATGCAGGCTCTACCAGGTTACTCATCGCAGTCCAGCGTCCACTCCATAACTGCTGATCAACAACTGTCCAACTACTGATTTTGCCCATAAATATGCTGATCGGCAGCAGGCGTTCTACCAATATGGGTCTAGTTTCACCAATCATATTTGGATCATTATTCTAAGTGAACCAACTTATATCAAGCACAGATGTAGGCCCTATGGGTAAGTTGTTTTAATTGCAGTCGCCCTGGGCACATGGGACAATGGTGCCCAATTGACGGATCCCTTACATACAACAGGATCAATGTCATCAGGGAAAAGTCAGAGCGGAGTTGAGACGGAACTCTCTACTTCCACTATCTCAAATTTAAACGTTCCACCTGAATCTACTGTATTAATTGCAGCAGAAGCCTCCCAGTATGATGATACCTTCCTTTATTACATCCTGTTGGGGGAGTAAATGTGTTGACTCAAGTACAAGCCAAAGACATAACGGAAAAAGTGTCTCTGGAGTGACCAAAGCCTTACATTTTTCAGATGTTTGACCAAAGTCAATCAAAAAACTGGATTCATTTTCAGACACGTGTTACCTGAGAGGAGTAGAGGTTGCCCCCTAGTAGACGCTATTGTAACAGGATACCTAAAGTCGGTGTGGGTATTATAAGTTTCCTGGGAAAACCAGAACTGCTGAATGTACACGTAGTAAATAGCTGGCATTCATCTTACTTGGAGAGCACCTACTGTGACATTGTGGTAGCCAAAACCCAAGTATGAGCTATAATTGATATGGGTGCTCCTGTTGACATTGTCTCCACTAAGTTAGTAGAGAATTTGACTTTAAAACCTGACATAGACCACTGGATGGTGTATGGGACCGCTGGAGCATAAACCATTTTCTCTGAGGGAACGTACAGTGTGCTACCCTTGTGGTTTGGGTCCATTGTTATGGCTCCAGTGGTAGTATTACAAAAGAGCAACTACAAATTGTTGATTGAGACTGCCTTTATGCGGCACTATGGGGCTGTCATTCACATGATGGAAGAGACCTTCGCAATTTTGGGGAAGTGGATCCCAATTTATTTTACCTTCAGTGGAGTGCCAAAGGGCTCAGTGCATATGGGGCAGATTACCTGGCCTACAGTAATGGGGTGATTCCAGTGTGCTATCATCGATTAAAAGGGAAAACTTGGGCCCTTCCCCTATCTGATATATTAATATCAACTCCTAATTCTTATAGCTGCTGGAACTATATCCATTCCCTCTGGACATCAAGTAATAGTAGACAGTGAGTTAGAGGTAGAAATGCCTGTTAGACTCTATGGGAAGATCATTGGGTCTTATCAGCAATTGCGGCTTGAACCCCACATGGCTCCAGGCATCATACTTCCAGGCCATGGGGAGATCAAGGTATTGGTAGCAAATCACAGATTGTATAATTTGAATCCGCCAGGATCAGATTATAGCGTATCTACATATGAACCTGGCTGGGGAGGTTAACCAGGTTCATGAGTTTGGGTCTCTGGATGAATTTGGTCTGCCCATTGAACCTCACCTCGGTGAAATGGCGGTTGTGCCCTGGGAGGATTTAATGGGGTTATCAGAAGACCAGAAGGATTGGGAGGAAGCTTTATTTCAAAAATACAAGGAGATTTTTGCCATTGACAACCATGTTTTAGATGCGCTTGGGGGTTGTTCATCAGCTGGAAACTGAGGAACATCCCCATATCAAGTCTCAGCCAATCCGCCAAATAAGGGCAGCTGAAGAAGTCGTCAATTAAGAGATTGACAAGCTGCTAGAGCAGGGAATGCTTAAACCATCTAAGAGTTCGTGGGCTTTGCCTGTTCTGATTGTAAAAAAGAAGGGCAGTAAAAACTTGTAGTAATCAACTACCAGAAGCCAATAGTATCACCAAAAAATACTCATAGCCTCTGCGTGGATTGATGATGCGCTGGATTGGTTAGGTGGATCTTGCTATTTCTCAGCAATGGATTTGATATCCAGTTATTGGCAAATTGAGTTGCCCATGGCAGAACAAGAAATATGCGCCGTAATCACATCCAAAGGGCTTTTCCAACCAACTATATATGCCACAAGAGCTATATAATGCCACGGCTAAATTCCAAAAAGCATAGACACCATTCTGGGCGATCTGAGCTGCCGTGTGTACTTGTGTACCTCGACAATATTAATGTTTTCTCTTGCACGTTCACTGAGCGCCTTACCTATTTGTGAGAGGTATTTTGTCAACTGACTGAGGCTGATATAAAAAGCAAGCCTCAAAAATGTCACTTCTTCAAGGATCAGCTGGAGTACCTCAGTTTTGTGGTGAATGCAACAGGGCTGAGACCCCAACCAGCCAATATGGAGGCTATCCAGAAGATGACTATGCCAACTAGTAAGCGGGACATTCAAGTGCTCTTGTGGATGGTGGGTTATAACTGCCGCTTTATACCCAATTTCAGTTGCTTTGGAGGTCCATTGTTTGAGATACTAAATAAGGATGCATGTTTGGATGGACGGAATGTCACCAATGTACCTTTGATACACTTTGAACTGCACCAATTAGTGCGCCCATGTTGCGCTACCCTAATTTTAATAAAGAATTTATTGTGCAGGTGGATGCATCCCTTTCCACTGTTGGGGCAGTCCTGTCTCAGAAAGATGATGATGGGGAGGAGCACCCCGTGTCATACTGCAGTCATAGCTTGAATTGCCATGAATGAAATTACATTGTAACCGAGTAAGAGTGCTTAGTGGTGATTTATGCATATAAGCAATTTTTGAGTATATTTGCATGGAGTAAAGTTTAAACTGTAACGGATCATGCATCATCGTACTGGTTACAGAATTTGAGAGAGCTGGATGGGCGGCTAGCCCAATGGGCTCTTAAGCTGCAGGCTTATGACTTCAGAATTCTTCATTGACCAGGAGAAAAACCAAAACGCCGATTGCATATCAAAATTGCCAACAATTGCAGTTATGGAAGATATAAGAGAACAATGTATGACAAAATCCTCAGCGGAAAGTAAAATAATGAGCCTCCTAAAAATTACTAAGTTACTAGATGGACTCAGGACCAATATGTTTCAGAAAAACGGAGAATTGTATAAGCGGATAGGACACACTACCATAAATATCCCCAGACCTTCTACCAGAACAAATATTATCATAAGCGCACACTGAGCAGTTTGCCATGGTGGAGTCCAAAAGACTCTTGAATTGTTAAAGCCATGGAATTATTGGAAAAGCATGCAATTTAACGTGCTTGAGACCCTGTACAGCTGCCATCAGTGCCAGGTGGAGAAGCCATTCTGCCAGAAGACTTCCTACCAGTTAATAAAAACTCACTTTTCTTGGCATACAGTTTCTATTATTGTCGTTGGTCCTCTGCTAACTGGAGCTAACCGGTCTAAATATATCCAGGTGGCAATTAAACACTTGACCAGGTGGGTCAAGGCATGGGCCATTAAGGATCTTGGGGCGGTTACTGTGGCTAAGTTTGTAATGGAATGCATCATTCAGCATCACGGCTGCCCTCATTTTATTCTTGCTGACAATGGCACTAATTTTAACTTTAACATACTTCCCAAGATCAATAAATTGATAGCCATCCGTGGGGTTCAAACAATCTTATACCACCCCAAGTCCAACGAAATGGTTGAACAGGTTAATGGGACCCTGGTGAACATACTACAGAAGTTGGTTACAGATAGGCCCTCCAATTAAAGTACCCTCCTTTCTACCGCGGTGTTTGCCTACAATATTAGTTACCATTCTGCCACAGGGAAGAGCCCCTTCCAACTACTATATGGCCAACACCTAGCTCTTCCAGCGTTACTTTATTCGTGTGTAGAAGACACCAGTGGAATGGAACCCCATCATTATTTGATTAACCTGGCGAACACTCTGATCAAATTGCAAACCAAAGAATATTCTTCAGCTTAGACTAGAAGATCAGATATCAGGCTGCCGATCAGGTATATCATAATAGGTTGGCGCAGTTCAAAGAAGGTGCTATGGTTCTCTTCCATGACCAACAAGGGTTCAGGCAGAAACACAAGCTGGATAGTATTTGGATTAGTTCATTCGAAGTTATAGAGAAAACTGGGGTCGATGTGTATATCATCAAGGACCCCACAAGTGGTCAGATCATTAACTGAATGCATGCAAAGTACCTCCAACCATACAAGCAATAGGAGCCTTATTGTCATTCAAGGAGGAGGTAATGTCATGATTCCAATATGACTTGATGATAATCTTGGGACATCTAGGGAAGATTGGGAAGAATCCGCCAAACTTGATATCAGTTACAATTATTTCAAATGCCTCGAGATGAGGTGATATTGGGATATAACAGGTTTTTCATTGGATCGCCTCTAAATAAGGCAATAAGGCAATAAGGCAATTTTAACACTTGACAGATACGAATCAAATTGCCTACAATTAAGGTGATAAAGAGTTGAAGAACAACAAGCTGATACCAATGAGAATATGGTGGAATGAATAAACTAAGCAAAAGAGTCAGTACTGACCAAGGTCGCTGGGATATCAGTGAGATGAGAGGATTGACAGGGGGAGGTTTTTAAAGTCAAGAAGGAAGGAAGTAAGAGGGTGCGGACTAGAAGAGATCCGCTGAGATTGCTAGATTAAAAAGATAGAAGAGTCTCAGAGAATTTACTCCCTTATTATTATTATTATTATTATTATGGTTGTTCATTTATGAGTGTTCTGGGGAACTGACAATCTTCATATCATCCGTTACTATTGCTTAGTGGGCTAACCCTTTGCAAAAAACCCTTTGGCGGATATATAGGGTATTGCTGAATTCACAACATCTGGTATAACAATTAAGGTCCTAAGCGCTTTCCTTTCTATTTACTATCACTTTTAGTATTATGATTTGATTCAAACAGTACAATTTGAAAATCAATACCAGATGAGATGAGCATGAGTAACAAAGTAAAGAATTGGGTGAATGTGGTAAAGGGCTGCGGACCTGAATCTGCACCACTTAAAGGTACCAAGCGCACAGGAACAAACAAAAATATCAGTAATAAAAAACCTGAGGTGGCGCGCCCCACAGGTTTTGTGAATTTTTTTAGTATAATATTGCATTACATGGAAGTATCTCACTCACAACTACTGTCATTGGTGGAACATGGGATATGAGTTTTCCTTGGCGTAGAAACACTGATAATGTGGGAAAAGTCTGGCGAAGTCCAACTTGAATTTTTTTCCCAACCGCAGTGTACTTAACAACCCATAATATCTGCAAAGGTTGGGTAGACCTTGGGTTTGAAACAGCAGAAGAAGCAAATGAAGCAGTGAAGGTCAGAGTGGTACTTGAACTTCCCGATGGTCATCAATGATATTGACCAAATTTACACATTGAACAGAATGAAAAATATTTTTATAATTATTGACTACCTTCTGACTACAATGGTGTTCACAGTAGTTGAATGACATCTCTGGGAAGGCTTGGAAGCCTACGGAGAAATTAAACAATTTAAAATGCAAATATTCCAGCTGATGCTGACCCTTAGCACTTGGAAGGCAATCGCAATCATTTCCCCAAACCAGGAAATAGAGGAGGATATTACAAAAATCCCCCACATTGCATCCTTTACTATTGATGAAAAAAAATCCCAATTATTCCATGCAACAGTAGAGAGTGCACGCCCATATGCAACCACTGCCAGGCCTTTGGGCACAAAATTCATGCTTTTCCCATAAAAGAAGGCCTAAGAGAAATGGAATTCTGTGAGGAAAAAATGGCGAAGACAACTTAGAGTACGCCAAAATCACAGATACTACACAAGAATTCAACTGGGGAAAACATGGCCAATACAAAATAATTGACCCAATTTCCCTAAAAATAATGGAAAATGGCCAAACAAGCTCGCAAGCTGGCTGCAGCCAAGGCAAAGGCATCGGTGGAATCATCCATATCACCAGAACAGATCCAGGAAGACATGGATGAACTTTAAACAATGAGACAAGCAAATCCTGTGGAAACCAAACAGACAATCCAAACAAAATGGACTCAACGGAACCCAATTTAGAAATAAATGCGGCAAAACTGGGGTTCAGCACCCACAAAATTGTGGACCATAACCCAATAAGAAGTGAAAATCAACAATGTAACACGCAAGAGTAAAATGTGGCCAATAAGTGCACATAAGTGTATCGCAATGTTAAATTGAGAAGCAACAAAGGCAAGAGATGAGCAAAAACAGCAGTAATGAAAGGGGCATAATACACACCAACTCCTACTCATTGTTATGCTCTCCGAAGCAGAGGTGCAATGGAGAGTAATGAGAGCAAAGGAGTAGGGCTGGGGGCCCTGCTAACCGCTCCTGAGGTGCATCAGGAATCTCAGTAGAGATAGGAAAGCTGAACATAACGGGATTCAAGGCCTTAACGTCCCAGGCCAAGAAGTTGAGTCTCCTGAGAAACCCACCTGTGGATACCCTGGCGGTTCAGGAAACCCACTGTCCACAGGGAAAGGAGGAGGCATGGGAAAAAATGCTCCTCCCAAAAGTATCATTTTGTTTGCAACACTGTGGGGTGATAGTATGCACAAACCAAAACTTTAAATTTATTAATAAAACTTTGTTCCTGGATGGCCGCATACTAGCTGTTACCTTCTCATGGCACACCAAAGTGCACACAATAGCCAGTGTATGCACAGAATTGTGCACCAGACCAATGAGAGTTTTTAACAGCTCTAACACAACTCCATCTTCCAGAAAATACTCTTGTCATGGGAGACATGAACTGCTGGATTAACCCAGATACTGACCAATGGACATAAACAACGGAGGTACCACAAGGGCAAGTAAAACTTCGCGTGCTAAAGGCCACCATGAGACTATATGATCTGCTACCAAAACGGTCACCCCTACTATCAACATGACACGCCCACATATACTCAACAGTGCACTTATCTCTATGTCACGGATAGACCTAATACTAACATCATTAAAATTCTCCCATCAAATTCTTATATTTAAATCTAAAAAATCGAATTTTTAACCATCAGCTAGTTTCAGTGTCCTACACACAAGCGGAAACAACTACCCAAGCACCCAGGTGGTGCCAAATATTCCCAGAAAGTCTAGCCGACTTGATATCAATCCTGAATGGAGGAAATATCCTCAACTGGGATTTATAAACACCTTTCTGTTTGGACCCATTAACCACCTGGGAAAAATTCAAAAAAACCAACAACCCAACAGATTAAACACACAACGTCTAGAAGATACAGGACAGCTTCAGCCATTATCAAACATACCTTGACCAAAAATCAACTACCTGGAAAACAATGTACCATGAACAGGGTACAGCCTGGATGGGGTCACAAATGGGCAGAGGTTCCTGCTTGTATAAACACCCTGATACACGAACACCAACACCAAGTTGGGGTTCAATATAGAGCAAAAAACATAAAAGATGGAGAAACTTGCCCAAGCTTTTTTTCATTGGTTTCACGCCCAAAAAAATATGATAGCTTTTACATAGGTCTGATGAATGGACAAATCCATAGCAGAAGAACCCAAAGAAGTCGTGACTGAAGTACACAAGTTTTATATGAATCTATATAAATCTGAACCGGTTGAATCAGAAAAAAATGAAAAAAATCCTCGCAAATGCACATATTGACACCACAGATCAAAATAACAATTTAATAAATTTAATATCACGTGAGGAGCTATGGGAAGTAGTACGCAGTGCACTAAGAGGGAAATGCCCTGGACCTGATGGGATCCCTATGAATTTTATATAAAATATTTTGCAACATACCTAATATTTCTTTTAGCTTCCATGAACAAGTGTATAATGGAAACATGCCTCCTACCTAGAGGCAAAGAAGCTTACACTAACACTTTGTTAAAAAAAGGAGACAGACTAAACTTATATAATTGGCGCCCAATCTCCCTAACCAACACTGATAACAACATATCACAAAAATTATGGGTGAACGACTAGGAGAAATTGCAACTGTCGCGATATCCCAATCACAATATGGATTAAATCTAAGAAGGTTCATATGGGATCAATATCTACACAGTTGAAAATGTCTGCCAGTCCAAAACCTCTGGAGCGCTTGTCTTTTTAGTTCAAAAAGCATACAACTGGGTAAACTGTACTTATCTCAGGGCCTGCCTTCAAAATTTCAAACTCCCAAATAGATCATAAACTTGGTGATGTTGTTCACAGAGTCAGCCATCATGGCTGTGCATGGAGAAAGATTTATAATTAACCCAGTTTTTCCACAGAATGGAATCAAACAAGGGGACCCACTAAGCCCTCTAGATACAACTTTAGTCTGGATCCCCTAATCTGGAATACAAATACACTATTCAATGGAATCAAGGTCAAGGGCCAACCACAAGTTAAAATGATGACCTTTGCTGACAACTGCGTGGTGGGAATAAGCAATAACCAAGACGCTTTCATAATTGAGAAGATAATACAAGAATATTCAACCATAAGCAACGCATCACTTAACACTGAGAAAACGGAAATCATACCCCTGAGGAAATATCAGACCCGTTGGACACCATCTACCCTGGGTCAACAAACCAATACAAAATCAAGACTCCTTACCAGACATAGGAGGCTAAAATCAGCAATAACCCCACTGAAACTTCCCTTCACTACCAAGCTGGCAGCTGGACCTGCCCATCACTTGGGGATATGGTTGGAAGCAGGAGGTTAATCAAACTCCATGATGGAAAAACAGCTTCTGGATAAAATAACAAGACGCATTTCCTCCTTACATGGACATCAAACAGCTATAACAGGAAGGGTCACGGTGGCCAATTCCATGATACTATCAATAACATGGTTTATGGCCCATGTAATTGCTTTCTCGCCAACCTTCTTTAATACAATTTACGCCTTATAACAAGGATGGCTTTGGTCCAACCACAACCACCCTGTACGCCTTGAAACCCTATTTGGCTCTAGGAGGAAAGCAGGTATGGGGCTAACTAATTATGTAGAGCAAGAGACTCATATACTAGGATCCTGGATAGCTCAGGTGACTAGCCCAGATCTTCCCGATATACATTGGGCCAGAACAGCATGATATAACTTTACACGAGCACTCCAATCAAGAAACTCAGATCACCAAACACATTAATCAATTATCTGGCGTCTCATCCACCAGCTGCAGGACCACATGGCACTCCTGCACACTTCAAACGAATACTTCTAGCCATGAGAAGAGCATAGTGGAAGATTCACATAGGTGGCAAAAACTGTTACCAAGGACGCCCAAGGCTAACTCACAGACAGGAAATTAATGGCCAAATAGTCACAGATTACATAATATGCAGAAAACTGGGTACCATAGCAATATTGATTACCTGGTTCATATGGATATACCATACAACCTGAAGACCCAAAGAAGAGTCTGGAGATACACATATCACTCACTACTTCAACCCAGGATATGAGCACATGTGTGGAGATGCATGAGGAGAGTATACTACACAGAAGAACGGTTAAATGCAGCCCATCCCTCATGTACAATATGTGGTCAATATGGAAGCCTAGTACACCGTCTAGAACAACGTCAAACATCAGTGGCTATATAGAAAGAGGTCATGCGTCTATAACTCCAAGAAAGTGGAAGTAATTTAGTCTAGCTAAAAACATGTTCACTCTAAACACGGAGTCACCTATCCACCCATCCCTCCAGGCGTTAATAGTAGCAATAGCACTATAAACGATCCATACAATAGTACTGGAATCGTTTACAGGAGCAACGCCTACAATTCAAGAAGCCATCAATCGTTTTCATTACCACATATTTAAACATTTCCAAGCATGTTTGTTTGGAAACATGACCCCACATAGCAGAAGGACAATTAATAAATGGCTCCCCATATGGTTCCTAAAGATTGATTCTTTCCTTCACTAATGCTGCATCCAAGAATAAGCCAGCATAAACCCCCTACCGTCCTAAACTTGGTGGTCTTGGATACAACAAGAGGGGCTTTGAACCCTCTGGGGTGTCTTTAATTTTCACTGTTAATTAGTTTATCCCCGTTATTGGAAGTGCTTGTCCCCTGGTCGACCTCCCCAATAAATAGAACAATTAAGGTCCCTAGTGAGTATAAATTTCCTTGAAAGCAGGCTTTGGGCCACAAACCAAACAATTGTTTTAGAATCATGTTGAGTTGGAACAATGTCATTTTTTTAAATTAAAAAAACCAGTTTAGTTTGAGGTTTATCAGAGTACTTGCAAGTTTTATCAAGGTCAAGTGGCTCTGGAATCCCCTATGTTGAAATATTATGGGGCAATGTGGCGCAGGCTATGTTTACCTTGACTGCGGTTGTCTCATCCATTCTGCCCATTTTGAGCTTCTGTGCACCCTGTCACTACAATAGCTCAGAGTTGTGTCAATCCCCCTCCTTTTACTAGTAACTCAAGAATTCAGATGGGGACATCACATTCCCTTCAGCCCTGCAGCAATAAAAAAATTCTTTTAAACATCTTGATTTACCAAAGTTTGATAAGATGGCAAACGTGCACACTTTCCTTTATCTTTTTTTCAATTAGAATGAATGAAGCATTTAGACCGCCAAGTTTGCAGAAGTAATAATATCATTGGCTCCAAAGGGCAGGATCTAGTGATGCTGAAGCTTAAGAAGGACGGCGTGTCCTACATTATATCCAGAGACCTTCTTACAAGGAGTTTGGAAGAGCTGAAAGGATGATCATCTAAAAGATGGATTTCATAATATTTATTAGTATGATGAACCTATTAGGTTTTTCTTAATGTATATATTTGGAGGCGCAGACGTTATCTGGGGCCAATTTAGTAAATGATTTTCATGCACAGATTGCACTTTGCCATGCCTGTGAGCTATACAAGAATTGTATTAGGTACTGATACCAGTCCTGAATGAGGAGAATGATATTACCTATATGATAGATTATCTCTATTGTTGCGCTTCACTTTTGAGGCATCTCATAAAGTCCGCAGGAGCTACATGACCAACCCAACTGGGGTATCTTTCTAAAATATGTAATTAACTAGCCATATGGGCCACGTTTTATAAATCCTGACATTAGACAGGTCATTTTTTATTCATTCAAGAATTTGAGGCATTATGAAAATTAATTCTCTAATTCAAGTTCCAGCCTAGGGTTTAACTGGTGAACTCTTTAATGAAGTGGAATTGTGAAAAATAAGGGCGGAGTAGAATAGAGATTTCTACATCTGCCTTTTATAGAAAAAACATGTATGAAAACCCTGACCCCACCTCCCAACTGGAAGAAGGATGACAACGCCGCCTTGACACCAGAAGTTCAGCAAGTAATAGCTGATAATAAGGTAGTTGTGACAACCGTTCTCTGAAAAAAAGGTGAAGCCAATCTGGTGCCAAAAATAGTATTGAATCCCTAAGCTCAACAATTAGTACTACAAAAGCTTCCAGTTACCTCTTTGATATCCCCCATTTAACATGGTTTAAGTGGCATTGACTATTGAGACTATTACGGGATCCAGACCTCAGTTAGGCATTGAGGTTTAAACTTTTATAAGTTAATCAGATACTTTGGATGTCCTCACTTCAATCTGAAAAGATGTTATTTTTAAATTGCAAAATATTTTAAATTTCAGTCAATAAGCTTAAATTTCACGTTATCATTGACGGTGAGGCACCATTTAATATTTTGTCCATTAAGCTGGTAAAGAGACTGGGCCTCTCTCCCAACATAGATCAAAAAATTCTATAGTTACTGGGACCCTCAAATCACAACTTCCAAAGGAGCATACAGTGCATAGCCGCTGCAATTTGGCTCACTGGTGATCTACGCTCCTAATATTGTTTTTAGAGATCAAAATTACACCTTTTTTATTGAAACACATTTATAAGGACTCTTATAGTCAAAGGGATTTTGAGGATGATACTTTGATAATCATTGAACAAACCCGTCCATTATTTATAATCAGTAGGATTAGGCCTCAGCGTCTCACAATTAAGGGTTTGTCAAACTAGTGTTTAGAATGGTTAATTCCCATAGGTTATCATGAAATTTGGGGCCATACACAGTGGTAACCCAACCAGATTGCAGAATCTAAAGGTATCACATTATGAAGTAATGTGGTTTGCCATTCTGGTGGACATTAATTTGTTGTTGGAATTGAAATTAATTTAAATTTTCAAGGGTTATATCACGAAATTTTTTATATACTATTTGCCATTCCAATTTGGAACCTGTCGCCACATCAGGGATTATCCTCCCCAACCATGGTGAGATTCAGGTGCTATATAGTTGGTTTATACGCATAACCTATTTAGATATAATGTCATTAAGTCGTTGTATTTTTGCATATTTCACTCATTAATGAAGTAGATAATATTCAAATTTTTAGTACCTTTGAGGAACTTGGATTGACTGGAAACATTAATCAAACCGTTTGCACTCTGGCACCTCTGGAGATCTTATCAGGGTTAATAGAGGAGTAGTATTAGGACCAAATTCTGGCCCTCTTCAAAATTATAGCGTTATTTTTTTGCAAAAAATGACGGTGATTCAGGTCGTGCACATGTGCAACACTATATTGTTATCAGAAATCATCCGCCAAAACGCATGAATATGATTAAATGACTCAAAGGCAAATGATTAAGTCATTGTTACATAAATTAGTTAGTGTAACACGTGATGTTAGTGCCTTCCATGAGTCCTTGGCCTTCTCAGTGTTAATTGTCAAGAAAATAGATGCTTAAAATCAGGTATTAATAGTTTACCTAAAGCTTAAATATAACACCAAAAAGGATCCTTATCCTTTACTTCTGTTGATGATACTTTAGACATCTTGTATGAAGCGCAATAATTTATGGCTACGAAATAATTTCTGGTTAATGAAAGATAGAGCTTCCCAATGAAAAGCAGGAAAAATGCGCAATGATTATGGCCCAGGCCTCTAACAACCTATTAGAATACCGCAGGGTTTTATGCAATCCACCGCAACCTTTCATAGGGTTAAAGATGATATACTTGGCGATCTTTATACCCTGTGTTTTTGTTTAATAAAGTTGATATAAACGTTTTCTAACAAAAATTTAATGAGCACATAAAGAATTTTAAAGAAGTCTTCCACTGCCTCATTGAGGCGGATTTGAAAATCAAGCCACATAAGTGCAGCTTTTTTGTGATTATCTGGAATATCTGGAGTTCATTAATAATAAGCATGGCTTAAAGCCCCAGCTGGCAAATGTCAAAGCTAATGAATGCATGGCAAAACAGAGCATCAAATGCGACATTAAAAGTTTATCTTCGGATGATCAGCTATTACCATTGGTTTTAATGAATTTTGAAAGATAGATTAACTGCTAATTCACCTCCTCAAAACAGAGTATTTTTTAAGTGGACTGGGAACTGTTAACTAGCATTCAGTAAACTCAGGATTTTATCTTACTCAAGCGCCACAGTTAAATTACTTTAATTTTATAAAAACGTTTATTGTTCAAATGGATGCTTCTCTAACCACTGTTGGAACGGTGCTATAACATTTTAATTCTTTTAGGATTGAGCACCATTTGAAATTTGGTTGCCCACATTATCAATCTAGCATGCCAATTAATATTTTGAAAATTGTTAAGCAATCTATTGTTTGGCAATGGTTGCTGACTAATTTATTAGCCATAATTAACCAAAGGATATAATCTGATGATCGGTTTCATTCATTGTTTGTTAAAGATCATCCCCAACAATGTTAAGTAAGCATTTTGAGAGAGAGCTTGATTGCAATAGTTAGATTTCCAGAGAGGATCATTATACAGATGATCTGAATGATTAGGGTCGTTTTTATAAAGCTACCAAAGCATCTTAACGCTTTTTTCGGCAGTAGTTAGTAGTTGTAATCTGGTAACATGGCCCCCAGACCATCTGTGTATGGTTCCTAACGCATTGGGATGGCTGCCAATCTAGGAAAGGTTATACTTCTGAGGATAAACTAAGATGAAGGAAATCGCCATCATTTGGAAGTTAAACCTAAGGGTTAGAAGTTTTTTGAGACTAATCATTTGATTTTTAGAGAATTATACAAAAAGTAGTTTTTTTCTACTTATAAAAACCCCTAGCATTTTTAATAAAAATCAGAGTTCAGCTAAAAATATATTTATTATATTTACTTTTTAATTGAAGATTAAAGGAAATTCAGGTCCCTAGTTGGCTCTCTCAAGTACAATTTGCCAGAATGGATTCATTGCCACTTATTGTGAAGACTCAGCCTACTAGATGTTGCCATACAACTAATATTATTATTATTTTACAACCAACCTATCCAGTAATTACCCAAAAGTTTGCACTTGGTGCTCACTACAGGGGCGTAGTTGAGTCTTCTCAAATAATATCACCATTTACTATGTTCAGGGTGAAATTAAGCGACCATTTAAAGGCTGTAGAGTGTGAATCAGACCACTCTAATGTCAGCAGCCTAGGCTAATTTATCCAGAATGTAGAATTGGGTTACCAAAATGGAAGAAGATGTTAACCTTATCGCTGAAATTAAAAATGATTTATTCAGGAAAAATATTCAAATTAGAGCAAAAGTTTTTCAAAGTGGAGAAAATCTATTCCTGTTCAAAGTATCATTTCAGCTGAGGCTGGACAATTGGCTATCATGGGAGAAATATGGTCTGCTCCAGAAACAAGTACAAGAATTAGAAAAACATCAATGTAAATCTATTCATATAAAAGCTGAGATTGATACCAGGAGGTTTATATAAAGATAAAAGCAATATAAGGAGCTTTTAACCTATACAAAATATGCCAAGTACCTATTCTGCCATTATGGAGATGACTTTAACAACACAACAACTGGTGCTAGAATGGCTAGCCACATCGCTTGTCATGCAAATAAGCCTATGGAAACCATGAATTTTGGCCCACCTCAAAATTGCCACTTTTTCATTAAATAATGCCCCAGCTTTCTTCAGATTGGTCAAAATGACCATGATTCATTTCAGTGAATGCCAAAAAGCCATTGCTGTTTCTGGAATTTTTGAATTACACTTCCAATGGGGAAGGTTTTCTCTCAAAGTTAATTTGAGAGGATTCTCCAAAAAGCAATAAATTTAAGTAAAAAATACAGGTTATAATTCGACCTAATCTTTATTATTAAATGGATTGGATATTTATAGGTTTTGATTTGGCTTGTAATCTATTGGTGCTAAATAATTGCTGAGCAATCAAATCTTCAATCAATTGATTAGGATGAGTTTAATCATTAACCTTAATAGATTGAATTATATTTTTCTCTCCTTCCAATGAAGCTTGGGGGAATCAATGGAGTATAATCTCCAGAGGCAAGAGAATTTGGCGAAATCATGACACTTCTCCCCTCAATATTTGATCACGGAGGAGGGTGAATTCTTAAAAAGCTAGGGTGGAAATGATTAATCACTATGCCAGTATCAGCTTGAAAAATTGAGTATTCTAGTCCTATTCAAAATATAACTTGATAAGGACCAACCAGTTGGTTTCTAACTTCTCATTTCGCCCACCAGGTCAAGAGTGGTAATACATGACATAATCTCCGATTAAGTATTCAGGTAAAGTGGGTTTATGTTGATTGGGGTTTTTGAGTCTCCCTTTGGGTAGTTACTTCAAGCGATATCATAGCTTGGGCTTGAAGATGAATAATCTCATACGCCATATCTCTTAAAATTTGATCAGAATTTTCTGGTATGCTTTCTTCAAGCATAGCTTGTACACTAGAAGGGACTGAGGGTCTCTCCCATATAGGCAATTGAAAGGCAACATCTTGATAATTCAATGATAACCTATATGATATGCAAAATAAAGCACTAGGCAAAATAAAAATTCCACTAAGATGGATCAGTAGAAGCCATTTTTCTTAGAATCGAAACTAGAGTCCCATTGACTCATTTGATGGCCCCAATTGTGGAGTGATTGTATGGAATGACGAAATGTTGAGTAGAGTTGAATAATTTAGATAATTCATAACAAGTTGAGAGTTAAAGTTAGTCCCATTATCTGACATAAGGATTTTAGGACACCCATGTTGAGAGATTATATGGTGATATGAGAATAGCGCAGTAGTTTTAGCTGAGGAAGTGGCATTAGAAATTTTTAACCCATTTAGTTAAATGGTTGACGGCCATAATAATATACTGGTGGCCATGTAATCCCCAAGGAAAAGGACCTACCACATCAATGCTTACCACTTCAAAAAGCTTTAGTTGAAGGAATAATTTGATGCTGATAAGTTGGGTTGGTAATTCCATGACTTTTACAAATAAGACATGAGTCAAGGTTCTTGGATGAATTTAGTCATATTATCCCAATAATATTGGGTTTTCAACCATTCTTGAGTTTTCTTCAACCCACTATGGCCTACTTGCTCATGACCTTCCATGACAGCCTGAGATCTTTAGTTTGGGTGTAAAAGGGTAACCACCTGGATTTAACCTTTCTATATAAAGTTCCTCCTGAATCATAGTATCTTTAGTTATAGATTTTTAAATATGCTCAATCTTTTTCAGACTCTCAATCCCCAACTCAGGTCGCCCAATGAGGTTATATAGTCATTCTTTCTTCTCCACTTCCAAAGTCAGAATAGGCAGTCAGGACAACCAATCAACATTATGATGTTGAGCACCTGAACGATGAGCAATGGGAAAATTGTAATTCTGTTATCTTAAGGCCCAACGAACCAATCTCCCATCAAGATCCTTCATATTCTTTAACCATCTTAAAGAAGAATGGTCAGTAATGACATTAAAATGGTTACCATATAAGAAGGGACGGAAATGCTTGATTGCTAGAATTACAGCCAAACACTCCCGCTCAGTTACACTGTAATTTCGTTCAGCTTTAAACAATGTTTTGCTATAATATGCAATGGGATGGTCCTTCTGCTCCTCATCACACTGAGATAAGATAACCCCAATACCGACATTGATTACTTGCATCAGTATATAATAAAAAAGGCTTATCAAATCAAGGATGAATTAAAACAGGTGCTTTAGTTAATCCATTTTGCAGGTAATTGAACGACTGTTCCTGAGCTGAACACCACTCAAAGGACACTCCTTTTTGTAATAGATAGAATAATGGTCCAGCCATATGAGCAAATTTGGGTATAAATTGCTGATAATACTCAACCATACCTAGAAAGACTTGTATATCCTACAGAGAGGTTGGAGGAGGCATTTGATGGATAGCTTGAACTTTATCTGCAAGGGGTCAAATTTTTTTAGCCGCTACTTGATGTCCTAAAAACTCCATTTCATTTTGAAAGATGAGCATTTAGAGGGTTTGAGCTTTAAGGAAGAGCTTTGAATTATCCTAAAAACTTCTTTTAGATGGCCCAAATGTTCGGTTAAGGTTTTTGAAAACACGATAATATCATCAAGAATTACAAATCACAAGTAAGCTTTAGGTCCCATAACATACCACCCATAGATCTTTGGAAAGTGGCTGGGGCGTTGCTCAATCCTTGAGGAATCCAAGTTAGTTTAAGTAAAACTTCATTGATTATTAGGGCACACTTAGCTCAGTCTGCTGGAGATAATTCGCTTTGCCAGTATCCAATGGCTAAGTCCATGGCTGAAAAATAAGTTGATCCAGCCAACAACCTATGAGAATCATCAATCCTAGGTAAAGAATAACTGTCTCATCGAGGAATAGCATTTGATCTTTGATATTCCACAACCATTTGATGAGAACCATCCTTCTCCTTAATCAACAGCAACAGAGACTACTAAGGACTATTGAAGAGTTACAACAAACCAAACTCCAATAATTGATGGAATTTTTTGGTAATTTGGGCTTCTTCTACTTTAGACTTACAATAGGGCTTGGCACATAGGAAAATGATCACCATTTCAATGAAATGCATTAATCCTTTCATCTTACCAAAGTTGTAAGTATGCTTAGCAAAAATGTCAGAGTATTCTTCTAACAACTGAAGCACTTGTTTCTCTTGGTCACTAGTGAGGTGTTTTTAAATAGCAGGCCCCACCGTAAGGATTTCCTAATAACTTCCCAACCCAAAGTCTTTTAGGCTTCCAAAAGGTTTAACAACATAAATCTGTGATATGGGTAATGACTTGATATAAGCAATGGGGTGTTGTTGGTCCACCATCTTGGGTTCATTGGTTTGGTTGCCAATAAAACTGATTACAATCTTGAATAAGCATATTCAAATATTCCAGGGCATGGCAAGATTTCTCTAACTGAAGGTTTGAAAACGCCCTGGACTTGTAAAAAATGTCCCTTGGGAATCAAAAAATGTAAACAAGTATTAACAATTACCTGCGATTTTGGTGGAATATTTAGATTGTTGGCGGCGAAAATAGGCATCCCCTCTTTGATATCTGCTGAGGCAGGGGGTAATTATATCTGAGGGTCATCAACATGGTATTGAATAGAATAAGAACTTTTAGACCCCTCCAACAAACATAACCAAAATCATGCATGAGCATGTTTAGACAAAAGTAAGGGAACTCTATACCCCAAGAGAGATAGCGATGAGTTGGGGTAATTAATAATTCCATCAAATTCCTGCAAAAATTGAGTTCCCAATAGTAGGTCATAACTCAAGTTATCAAGGACAATTGCAGGGATGGTAAAAGTTATCTTTCCAATTTTTAGTGGGAGAGACGAAAAAGCTTAAATTGAGCGAGTACTCTGAGGTCCTGCAGTGCCATATTCTTTTTTTAGTACTAGATGGTCCCAACCCGAGGGGGGATTCATTGATGTGCAGTGCCATATTCTTTAAAATGGGAATAACGGGCGTTAATTTGATCCACTTGATAAATTTTGACAAGACAACATTCACCGGAGATCCCATATTTGATAGCTTTGGTCTTAGCTTGATTTACTCGGAAGTCAATACAGGTGATGGTGCTTCCAAACTGAGAGAATAACGCCAACAATGAGGGAAAGGAATAAAAAGAATGTTCATCTTTATTATACTTGACAGGGCTTTGAAGTTCTTATTACACAATCACATCATTATCAAACTGAAAAAACTAATTAGTTTTTCCTTTTCATCTTCTCATCCGCTTCTTTCTTGAAACAACAGTCCTCTGTAAGGAAATATTGGTGACAGTAGTTACACTAAATCGCTCTAGTATTCTCAGGCACAGCATAAACTCTAGGGCGACTAGGTCTTTGAGAATCATATACTCAGGGTTTCTCTGAAAATTGAGGAGGAAATTCTAACAAGGCTTCCATGATGTCTAATATACTTCTGAAATTCTTATTTACGCTAAGAAGGTATAATTGCAACTGAGTCCTAGATGTAAAAGCAGACATAACGGCAGTAATCACATCATCCAAATTTAACTGACTAACAGGCCACCAAAGTTTGAGCTTCCTGATAGAACCAATGAGCAAAGTCTTTGATTGATTCATTGTGGAGGAGCTGTATACCCATTGTCAAAATCTGAGGGTCACTTGCTTGAAAAGTTAATCCTGCATGGTAAATCAGGCTAAGTTCGGCCTATGGATCCTCAATTTAGCCAGTTGCTTACAGTCTTTGTTCCGTTCAAAAATGCATTATGCATATGAAAACAGCTCCAATTTTTCCGTCTGACTTTGGGTACAATTTTCCCTTCATAATTGGAAACTTCAGCTGAGGCAGGCAAAGTTGCAAGCTGTGGATCCTGAGATCCCAGCTTGCCAACACTCTCAAAAGTGACTTAAGATACAAAATAAACCGAAGATATAATAAAATAGACTTTTATTAGACTATATTATTTGATAAGAATTCATTAGGCTAGTTGCCAGTATTTATACCTCTAGGGCATCTCCTGGCCACATCAGATACAAATTTTAACAGATATTTTACCACCTCAGTTTAGCCCTTGAACTGATACAACTGAAACCTTTTCTTAGGTTTATTTGTGGCAAAATACACTCAAAATTGGGAGGATTTTATGTATAAAAATTGCAATAAAAGCATGAAAAATTCTCCTAATATTTTTTATTTGAGTTTCGTCAAACTGCTGACAAAATACACCTTCTGTGAAATTCTTGCCTCCATTGAAATAGATGACATACCCCTAATTGGGACATCAGCAGACCTCTTCCTCAATAGCACTAGGCAACCCCTTTTGGGTGGTCCACGCAAGTGCTATCATGCCAATTACACGAATCAACATATGATATTAAGCCCTAGGGCAGAAAGTTGATTAAGTTGTTTGTTCATTTAATTGAACATGGGACTTTCAAATGTAACTTCAGGTCATCCCCATATTATTTTGTATATAAATTTTCTTAATCCTGGTCCTGACTAATTGGGACTAGTTGCCAAGGATTGGGGCAGAGATAATTGGCCCAACTGTGCAAATGTAATTGGCCTGAGCTGCTGATAGAATAATTAATTAAATTGATGTTGAGTTGATCAACCTGGCCAAGTAGTTGCAGTGAAGGTTAACCTAAATGTGCGGGGTATTTGGCATGAGCTAAGATAATAGAATTATATCCACACAGCAAAAATCAGCCTGAATTATGTTATTGTACTAGGTTTTAATTAGATTATTAGTTCAAGCATTAGATGGGAAAATCAGCCCAATCTGTAGGTTTTCAAATGGTTTATTTTTGAGTCAACCCATAGAATTTGACATATCCCCTCACTTGACTCAGACATAAGCCCTATGATTCCCAATTAACATTAAATGATCATTTGTCTAGTTGATTTTGGCTCAACTAGCAAAAAAATCTTGACTTGAATTCACATTATTGTTAATTTTGTATCAACTGGCTGATGAATCTTGAGTTAAATCCTTTTTTATCCTGACTGGCTGACAAATCAGGAGTAAAATCCTCTTATTATCAATTTTGGCCTGAACTTTCTTTGAATCTGGAGTGGAATCATCTTATTGTTAATTTCACCCTAAACTTCTGACAATTCTGGTGTAGGATCCTCTCCACACCCCAAGAGCAAACTAAAGTATTTATTAGGCAATATTTTTTGATATTTTTAGTTATATACTTTTTATTATATATATACTTGCTTTATTTTATTGTTTATACAATGCTAATATTTTATATATTACATTTTTTTCTTTTTCTTCTTTTCTATTTTTTAGAATAGCCAGCTTATTAACTTTTTATAAATTCAAGTGGACACATTTTGTATATAAGATTGGCCTTAACTTCTCAGCTAACATGTGTTGGATTCTCCATGTTGGTTGGTTATGCAATTCACTCGTTATAACAACATTGTTAAGGCTGATTAGGTCAATCAGGCTTGTTACGCATTAGCTCCCCTCACTGTGATAAGATCCAGGGAGCTGAAAGCAATTGTATCAGAGCTAATTTTCATCCTATTGTTGATTTCTTGTCTGGCCAAATCTACCAGGAATTGACCATTAAAAATCATCTTGGAGAGTGTCAACAATTTTATGTGAGCACCAATTGTCAAAATCCAAGGATCTCTCACTTGATAAATTAAATCCTGCATGGTAAATCAGGCTAAATTTGGCCTGTGGATCTTCAATTTATCCAGTTGCTTACAGTTTTTGAACCGTTAAAAATGCACTATGCATATGAAAACAGCTCCATTTTTTCCATCTGACTTTGGGTACAATTTTTACTTCATAATTGGGAACTTCAGCTGAGGCAGGCAAAGTTGCAAGCTGTGGATCCTGAGATCCCAGCTTGCCAACACTCTCAAAAGTGACTTAAGATACAAAATAAACCGAAGATATAATAAAATAGACTTTTATTAGACTATATTTTTGATAAAAATTCAATAGGCCAGGCGCCAGTATTTATACCTCTAGGGCATCTCCTGGCCACATCAGAGTACAAAATTTTAACAGATATTTTACCACCTCAGTTCAGCCCCTGATCTGATACAACTGAAGCCTTTTCTTAGGTTTATTTGCGGCAAAATACACTCAAAATTGGGAGGATTTCATATATAAAAATTGCAATAAAAGCACGCAAAATTGTCCTAATATCTTTTTGATTTGAGTTTTGTTATACTGCTGACGAAATAAACCTTCTGTGAAATTCTTGCCTTTATTAAAATTGATGACATACCCCTAATTGGGACATCAGCAGGCCTCTTCCTCAATAGTACTAGGTAACCCCTTTTGGGTGGTCCATGCAAGTGCTATTGTGCCAATTACATGGATTGACATATGATATTTTGCCCTAGGGCAGAAAGTTGATTAAGTTGTTCATTTATTTAATTGTCCATGGGACTTTCAAACGTAACTTTGGGTCATCCCCAAATTATTTTGTATACAGATTTTCTTAATCCTGGTCCTGACTAATTGGGACTAGTTGCCAAGGATTGGGGCAGAGATAATTGGCCCAATTGTGTAAATGTATTTGGCCTGAGCTGCTGAAAGAATAATTAATTAAATTGACGTTGAGTTGATCAACCTGGCCAAGTAGTTGCAGAGAAGGTTAACCGAAATATGAGGGAATATTAAGCACAAGTTTGATAATATAATCAAATCCACATAGCAATAATCAGCCTGAACCATGTTATTGTACTAGGTTTTTAATTAGATTATTAATTCAAGCATTATGTGGGAAAATAGCCCAATCTGTAGGTTGTCAAAGGGTTTATTTTCGAGTCAACCACATAATTTGACACCCATAAATGCCTGTTTTTGAGAGGATAAGGTTTGCTCACTTCCAAATTCTTTGATTAACGCCTCTTTGACCTGCGACCAAGTAGTGAAAGTCATTAAGTGGGGTATCATGATATCCTGTGCCAAATGATTGGACAATTAGGCAAGCAATTATTTTCTGATAATCTGTGGCCTCACTCAGAGCCTTCTCAAAAGATAGAGGAAAGAGAAAATGATCCCTTTACCAGAAGAGTATTTGTCTTTAAATACTGGTTTAAAAGTCATTGGAGCATTAGCCATCAAAACATGTACCCCAGGATGTTCAAATTGAGTAGAAACATAAGAGTTGGAATCAGAAGCTTGTGAAGAAAAATGAGGATAGGGACTGACAGTCTCAGTAAAAATTTCTTCAATCCATCGATTCAACTTAGCATGCCCCATTTTTTCATTCAACTGACAAGATAGTTCATAAATTTGCTCCTGCTGAGCATTGTACTTAAATTAAAATGTTTCAATTTTGGTCTGGAGCATCTTGCCTTTTTAATTTATAGGCCAAAAAGGATATTAGTGTTCTTTGCCCATTTCCCCAGATTACTTAGTTTCTCAGAGAGAGACTGAAGTGACAGGAGGGTATCAATCATTACCCCTTCATGAGCTAAGTTAAATTCTTTGACCATTTTGTAAAATTGGTCATGTAAGAAGTCCATCATTCTCAATAGGGAGTCAACTTGTTGAAGGGATCCTGAATATCCATTAGTGCCCAGGGGTCCCTGAGGTCCATCTGCACCTGGTGGTCCGCGGGGCCTTCAACATCAGGGGGTCCACGTGGACCTACACCCCCAGGTGGACCAGGGGCCCTTCAACCCCCAGAGGACCCATTGCGCCAGAATTTTCTACTTCAATGACTCAGGATTGAATTCCCAAGTACAATTGCTCCAAGTAGAGAAAGATGATTTTTCTGATTTCTTCTTCCATTGATCAACTCTGCTCAGAAAGGTGAGAAATTCCCACTTTCCATTCTTGCTTGATTTCTTGGACTCATTGTGGAAACTGTTTTTAACAAAGCTGGACATCTCATGGTCAAGCTGAATAAGCTGTTGAAGTATTTCATTTAAAAAGATCCAATTATTTAATTTGGCATCTCAATTATCTCTGCTAAATTCAGAGGCTGATTTGAAAAACTTATAACATAATTATTCAAGGACTGAAGTCCTTCTAGTAAATTAAGCATCCCTTGATGATGCATTATCACAACTGGTAATATATGGTATATGGTAGGGTGTACTAGCTAATATAAGTATTGCTCAGTGTTAATTCCTGGCATTTGGGAGGTTTGAAATACTTCTCACAAGATAGAGGGTACAGAATTAGAACGAGATTAGGTGGAACAGATTCTTTGGAATTAATGCTCCCTCAAGCATTTGATTTATTTAAATTTACTTTAAATTTATTGTGGGGAAGGCTGACCATGGGATGGACACTTCCAAAATTGACTCGACCAAGACAACACTTAGTAACAGGGAAGGCACCCCAGAGAATTGATGCTATCTCTTGCTGCCAGCGGGAACGCCACTTATGGGGAAGGGGAGGGAACGCGTGAAGGGGCCGTAGCCACAATTGAACATGTGTGGAGGAAGGGGTCTGATTTGGTGAACCAAACTGGGAATCAGGATGATACCAGCTGTTGGCGGCGCAGTGGGAGGTATTCAAACATCCACGCTTGAAAGTGGTCCACCAAATGAGACCGGAATCTGTGGACAGCTTCAGGGAGGGTGGGGATGGAGCCTACGATGGCATCCAAGACAATCGTGCGGATGGTCCACATGGCGAATGCAACCACCAGAGCACGGAGGGAGAGTGGAAGGGGGGAGGCCATTGATAAAGCAAACATATCTCTTGACAGACTGAAGGGATGTGTTTGATCCTGGCCTAGCAGACGTTGGACTTCGCGCCATATTACTTTAGAGGTGGGGCACTTCTCCAGGCGGTGAAACAGCGTTCCATACTGGCCACACACGACGCAAGATGAGTGTAAAGCGTTAGAGCGCTCAGCTGTACGGTACACCCGCCTCATGCAGCGCCACACATGGGAGCAGATTTGAGGCTGCAACAGAGGATGGTGAGCGTATTTCCAGATGGTTTTTTGGGTCTCAATGGAGTAAGGGATGTCCATCATGTCCAGGTAGTCCACCCTGGATAGGACATGGGGCCATATGGGGATCACGCCATCATGGATAGGTAGCCCCTATACCTCTTGTGTGAACTGAGGAGAGGGGTGGCCCCTTCAGGTTGTATGTCCGCTAATACAAATTCTCCACTCAGCGCTCCGCATGGAGAGTAGGATTCGTTTGTAGTGGGTTTTAGTACCGCGAGGACCTGTGGCCGATGGGTGTGAGGCTAGATATTTCATCAGGGAGTGGGGGTTCAATGGATTGTTGAGGCCCAAGGCGCGGGAGAAGTTTGAGCAGGCTGCGCGGGACCAGTGTTGGGAGGGGAGTCTAGGGGCAGTGATGGCCACAATCCAGGTACCCAAGATCTTATCCGCATGGGCACTGAAGTCAAGCAGGCCCATGCCACCATGCTGATGAGGGCCAAACATGGCTTCTAACCGTACTGGTGGAGGGCGGCCTGACTATAGCCATCCTTGCAGCAGGGCATGCAAGGATTAGAAGAAGCTTGGGGAGAAGGGGATGGCGTGGGCTCCAAACCAGTTTTTGGAGAGTAGCATAGAGTTGGCCAAAACGACCCTATCAATAAGGGAAGTAGGGTGGGTTCTGAGGGAGGCGATGCGCTTTGTCACGTCGTCTAGAATATGACTCTCCATTACTGCTGATGCGTATCCGCCTGCCTACACCCTCACGCCCAGATGGCGGACTGACCTATGGTAGGGCGTGGCACAAAGGGGAGCACCAGTGGGGCGGTGTGGGGTGAGCTGGGAGGGCGAGCGCGTTTGTGAGCAGATGGGCTGGGCTGGGCACTGGTTGCAGGGGACCAGCAGTTTTGATACCGACCAAGGAGGATGATTTCAGTTTTGGAGGCGTTCAGTGCAGCATTATTTACTCGGAAAGACTCCTGGATGAGAGCTTCAAGTGCGCGTGCATCTTTATTATTAGACACCCCCACCACACAGTTGTCTGCAAACGCCATCATCTTGACTGGGGCTTGGCCTGGCACATGGACCCCAGTGAGTTGGGCATTCACGTTTCGAAGTAGTGGGTCAAGGCTGAAGTTGTATAAGAGTGGGCTAAGGGGGTCCCCTTGTTGCAAGCCCCTTTGAGGGCGGACTACTTCCGTTAGGAAGCCAAGGCCACGTACTGCCATTGTTGCAGATTCCGTGAGCAGCATCACCCAGTTGATGAAGCGAGGGGGTAAGCAGAATTGATGGAGGCAGGCCCTGAGGTATTCCCAGTTTACTCTATCATAGGCCTTCGGTTGTTCCAAGAATACTAGTGCCCCAGAGGCTGTGGACTGGCACGCGTTGGCCACAGAGTGCACGTTGTCCCAAATCGACCTTCTGGGTATGAAACTGAATTGTTCTGTGGAGATGGTGACTGATAATACAATCCCTAAACGGTTAGCCATGATTTTTGTTAAAATTTTGTATCCGTGTTAGTTAAAGAAATGGGGCGCCAGTTGGCTAAGTCTAGCTTGTCCCCTTTCTTGAAGAGTGTGATGGTGAAGGCCTCTTGTCCTCCTGGCAGGAGGCGCGTTTCCAAAAGTCTCTGGTTAAGTGAGGCCAACAGTAGTGGGGATATATATTTGAAGTACTTTTGTAGAATCATATGGAATGCCATCCGGGCCTGGGCATTTTCAGTTTGGTACACCGCAAATGGCGTCCATAATTCATTTGGAGTAATCAAATTCATTATTTCCAGCTTATTCACTTTTCTTTCTCGTTGCAAACACTTTTGCAACCCATTCAATTAAAGACTAAATCTAGTTTGATAATCTCATAGAGGGGATTAGTCTGCGCCCATGTCTGAGAGCAGTTGGGCAAGCAAGGCAAGAGGAGCAGGCGGAAGGCTCGCGGCCTCTAACGTTCAAAAACGCCCCGGAGAATCCAGCGGAATAGAAAAAAATCTCAAAAAACCAGCGGTCACAATTTCCCCGGAGATACTGTGCGTGGCAAGCATGATGCAACCAGTACATCAACACGCCACATTCCCAGCCAATTTCGTCAGTGGAATTCGGAGTCCGTGTGTATCTGGACATCCAAAAAATGGCCCTATGGGAAAAATTTTGTGAAGATGTACACAAAATTTTCCTGACCGTGGTGTACGTTGCACCTCACTCCATGTCGCGCGGTTGGCTGGACCTAGGTTTTGAAAGCAAAATACCAGCAGACGAGGCTGCAGCAGTGCACATAGTGGTCGACCTCCCCGAAGGGCAATGGGTCGTCAAAACTAAATGCACCAGATGGACAAAATCAAACCAAATTTTCCTCACGTTTGACTTTTTGCCTACTACGGTAAAACGTGACATTTTTGGAGCAACACCTGAAAGATGGTCTCGCCATATATGGCGAAATACAATCTTTCAAAATGCAACATTTCATGCTGATGCCACACCTGTGCACCAGCAAAGCCATTGCAGTTCTGACCCCAACCGAGGAGATCGCGAAGGACCTAACCCAGATCCCACACTCCACCTTTATTGACATTGCAGGGCACACCACCCACCCATTCCGGGTAACCGTGGACAGCACGCCCCCCATTTGCACCCACTGTGACATGTTGGGCCATAAGGTGCACGCATGCCCCATCAAAGAGGGCGTCACATTCCAAGAGCACCCCTCAGCAGCCATGGTCAGCGGAGAGGCGCACTACGAACCAACTGCAAGCACCAAGGAGGCTTTCCCGTGGGGAGCACAAGGCTGCTACCTGTTGGTAAAGCCCATCTCCCCGCAGGAGTGGAAGAAGGCCAAGCAGGCCCATAGGACCGCGGCCAAGGAAGTGGCCAAGGCCACCACCACCATCCCACACTCACAACGCCAGGAGGACATGGAGACCTTCGCGGCGGAAGCAACTTGGGAATCTATCACCCAATCAGATTGGGAGGACCATGCTGAATGGGCCACTCAATCTGAGGATCTGATGGGAGATTTGATCTCACCCAATCGCTTCACCCAAGCCCCAGTTGAAACTGACTTGGGACCTATCCCAACAAAAAATTTTTTTGCCCCACTCGACGGTGCACCGAACTTATCTGCACCACAAAAAATTTGTCCAACGTCGGGAAAACAAAAAGCGAAGGCCAAAGCCAATGTGACTCTTTCCGCAAAATTAACAAAAACCCCAATAGCATTGCTGCTAATACCCGCACTGCTGTGAAAGCCCATGGGGACCTGGAAGAGGCTGGTGGGCCCGGGGGCACCCCCTCACACCTAAGGTGCAATGGGGGAAACCTTCACTCTAGGGATGCTGAATATCACCGGACTCAAGGCCTCCCCATCCCAGGCTAGGAAACTGAGTTTTTACAAAACAATTTACCCGTGGATATCCTGGCCATCCAGGAGTCCCACTGTCCATGAGGTTCTGAGGAAGCTTGGAAAACAATGCTCCTACCATCCCTATCCTTTTGGTCAAAGCACTGTGGAATGCTAATTCAAAAAACAATTTTCTAAAATCTACATCTTCAGAAACATTTCTAAATGGCCAAGTGCTCGTTGTCACCTTCTCATGGGCCAATGTTGCACACACAATCATCAACATTTACGCTTAAATGGTGCACAAGAGCGTCGGGAATTTTTCTCATCAGTCAAATCCCTCCCGCTACCCCCAATTCTTTCTTAATTGGTGACATGAACTGTTGGCTAACCTCACCAACGGACCGGTGGCCACCCTCACCCCACGCCCCACAGGGTCACGTAGAACTGCACGTTCTAAAAGCCACCCTTGGTTAATGGATGCACTGCTGCAACATGCCCCACTGCTTGAAAACATGATGCGTCCCCACATCCACAATGGCAATTAAGGTCCATGACCCGCATTGACCTTATTCTAGCGCTGGCGAAATTCCAATCCCACATCTCCCACTTCAAAACAACAAAAATGGAATTCTCTGACCACTGACTGGTCTCGATAACATACCACATACCCGTCACAGTTGCAAAGGCCCCACATTGGTGCAAAATCCGCCCCCCAGAGCTCGCGTTGCCAGGATTTTCCACATGGGTGGAAGAGGCAACTTTGGCAAAATCATTTGTTGCACCGTTTTGCGCGGACCCCATTTCCACATGGGCAACTTTCAAAGAAGACACCATCTGCCACTATTGCCATCTCTCATCCAGATGCTCATGAGCCACATCGGTGGTTATATCGCATGCGCTGGCAGAATTAGCCCACTTGGAGTGCAACATTCCAGCCTCAGGATATAGCCCTGCATGGGGCTAGAAGTGGGTGGAGGCAGCCGCCCACCTCAACGCACTTGAAAGGCAACACAAACATCGGGTTTGTGTCCAATACAGGGCCACACGCATCACTAAAGGCGACAAGTTCACTGCATACTTCTTCAAAGAATTTTTTGCACCACGCCAGAGCGTGGCCTGCACACAGGTGCAAAGATTGGATAATTCTATTGTGGACACACTGGCTGAAGTGGCAATTGAAACGCAAAGATAATACTCTGAGTTATACTGAGCTGAACCAATTCAGCCAGCTGAAATGGTGGAATTTCTTGACAGAGCTCATATCCGCACCATGTTCCGATACCCGGAAATAATGAATTTAATTACTCCAAACGAATTATGGACTACCATTCGTGGTGCGCCAAACCGAAAATGCCCAGGCCCAGATGGCATTCCATATGAGTTCTACAAAAAATATTATAAATATATATCCCCATTGCTGCTAGCCTCACTCAACCAAAGCCTGTTGGAAATGCGCCTCCTACCAGGAGGACATGAGGCCTTTACGGTCACACTCTTTAAGAAAGGGGATAGGCTAGACTTAGCCAACTGGCGCCCCATTTATCTAACAAACACAGACACCAAAATTTTAACAAAAATCATGGCTAACCGTTTAGGGAATGTAGCATCTGCCACCATCTCCCCAGAACAATTCGGTTTCATCCCCAGAAGGTCAATTTGGGATAACGTGCACTCTGTGGCTAATGTGTGTCAGTCCACAGCCTCTGGGGCACTTGTATTCTTGGACCAACAAAAGGCCTATGATAGAGTAAACTGGGAATACCTCAGGGCCTGCCTCCAACAATTCCGCCTACCTCCCCGCTTCATTAACTGGGTGTTGCTGCTCATGGAATCTGCAACAATGGCAGTGCGCGGCCCAGGTTTCCTAACGGAAGTAGTCCGTTTTCAAAGGGGCCTGCGACAAGGGGACCCCCTGAGCCCACTCTTATACAACTTCAGCCTTGACCCACTACTGCGAAATGTGAATGCCCAACTCACTGGGGTCCATGTGCCAGGCCAAACCCCAGTCAAGATGATGGCATTTGCAGATGATTGTGTGGTGGGGGTGTCTAATAACAAAGATGCACGCGCGCTTGAAGCCCTCATCCAGGAATATTCCCGGGTAAGCAACGCGGCACTGAACGCCTCCAAAACCGAAATCATCCTCCTTGGTCGGTTTCAGTAATGCTGGGCCCCAGCAAGTAGTTCCCAACCCGGCCCATCTGCTCGCCCACGTCCACACCTTACTAACTCAAAACACACCGCTCCACTGGTGCTCCCCTTTTGTGCCACGACCTACCATAGGACCGGTATGCCATCTGGGCATGTGGTTGGAGGCAGGTGGATACGCGTCAGCAGTAATGGAGTGCCATATACTGGACAACGTGACGAAGCGAATCGCCTCTCTCAGAGCCCACCCTACTACCCTCACTGGCAGGGTTGTTCTTGCCAACTCTATGCTCCTATCCAAAGTCTGGTTCGGAGCCCATGCCATCCCCTTCTCCCCAAGCTTCTTCAAATCCCTGTATGCTTTGCTACAAGGTTGGCTTTGGTCAGGCCGCCCTCCACCAGTATGGCTAGAGGTCATGTTTGGCCCTCATCATCATGGTGGCATGGGCCTACTTGACTTTAAAGCCCATGCCGCCAAGATCCTGGGCACCTGGATTGCGGCTGTCATTGCTCCTACACTCCCATCCCAACACTGGTCCCGCGCGGCCCACTCCAACTTCTCCTGAGCCTTGGGCCTCAACAATCCATCAAACCCCCACTCCCTGATGAAATACCTCGCATCACACACATCAGCCACAGGTCCTCACGGGACCAAAACCCACTACAAACGAATCCTACTCTCCATGCGGAGCGCTGAGTGGAGAATTTTTATTAGCGGACATACAACCTGAAGGGGCCACCCCTCTCCTCAGTTCACACAAGAGGTACAGGGGCTACCCATCCATGATGGCGTGATCCCCATTAGACCCCAAGTCCTATCCAGGGTGGACTACCTGGACATGATGGACATCCCTTATTCCACTGAGACCCAAAAGACTATCTGGAAATACGCACACCATCCTCTGTTGCAGCCTCAAATCTGCTCCCATGTGTGGCGCTGCCTGAGGCGGGTGTATCGTACAGCTGAGCGCTCTAATGCTTTACACTCATCCTGTGTCGTGTGTGGCCAGTATGGAACGCTGTTCACCGCCTAGAGAAGTGCCCCACCTCTAAAGTAATATGGCGCGAAGTTCAACGTCTGCTAGGCCAGGATCAAACACATCCCTTCAGTCTGTCAAGAGATATGTTTGCTTCATTAATGGCCTCCCCCTCCCACCCTCCCTCCGTGCTCTGATGGTTGCAATCGCCATGTGGACTATCCACACGATTGTCTTGGATGCCATCGATGGATCCATCCCCACCCTCCCTGAAGCTGTCCACAGATTCCAGTCTCAGTTGGTGGATCACTTTCAAGCATGGATGTTTGGATATCTCCCACCGCGTCACCGACAGCTGGTCTCCTCCTGGTTCCCAGTCTGGTTCATCAAATCAGACCCCTTCCTCCACACGTGCTCAATAGTGGCTACGTCCCCTACACACGTTCCCTCCCCTTCCCATAAGTGGCATTCCCGCTGGCAACAAGAGATAGCATCGCTTCTCTGGGGTGCCTCCCCTGGTACTAAGTTTTGTCTCGTCTGAGTTATATTCGGAAGTGTCTGTCCCATGGTCAGCCTTCCCCACAATAAATTTAAAATTTAAAATTCAAAATTCATTATTTCCAGGTATTGGGAAATGGTGCAGATGTGGGCTCAGTCGAGAAATTCCGCCACTTTGGCCAGCTGAATTGGATCAGATCGGTACAACTTAGAGTAATACTTTTGTGTTTTGATTGCCACTTTGGCTGGTGTATCTGCAATGGAATCATCCGATCTTTGCACCTGTGTGCAGGCCACGCTCTGGAATGGTGTAAAAAAATTTTAAAAAATATGTGGTGCACCTGTCGCCTTTTGTAATGCGTTTTGCCTTGTACTGAACACAAACTCAATGTTTGTGTTGCCTTTTGAGCGCGTTGAGGTGGGCAGCTGCCTCCGCCCACTTCCAGCCCCATGCAGAGCAGTATCCTGTAGCCAGGATGTTGGACTCCAGGTGTGCCAACTCTTCCAGAGCGCGTGAAATGACAGCTGATGTGGCTCATGAGCATCTGGAGGAGAGGTGTCAAGATTGGCGGATGGTATCTTCTTTGAAAGTTGCCCATGTGGAAATGGGGTCCATGCAAAACAGTGCAACAAAATCTTTTGCCAAAGTTGCTGATTCCACCTACATGGAAAATCCTGGCAACGCGAGCTTGGGGGGTGGATTTTACACCAATGTGGGGCCTTAGCAGCTGTGACAGGTAGGTGGTAGGTTATTGAGACCAGTTGATTTTCGGAGAATACCATTTTTGTTGTTTTAAAGTGGGATATGTGGGGTTGGAATTTCGCTGGCATAAGGATAAGGTCGATGCGGGACATGGACCTTGATTGGCCATTGTGGACGTGGGGGCGCGTCATGTTCTTGAGAAGCGGGGCTTGCCACAGCAGTGCATCCATCAACCCAAGGGTGGCCTTTAGAACGTGAAGTTCAACGTGGCCCTGGGGGGCATGGGAGGAGGAAGGCCACCGGTCTGTTGGAGTGTTTAGCCAACAGTTCATGTCACTGACTACAAAAGGTTCTGAGGGTAGCGGGAGGGTTTTAACTGACAAGAAGAATTCCTGACGCTCTGTGCACCATTTGGGGCATAGATGTTGATGATAGCATGTACCACATCAGCCCACAAAAAAGTGACAATGAGGACTTGGCCATTGAGGAAGGTTTCTGATGATAAAAATTTAAAAAATAATTTTTCTGAATTAGTACCCCAAATCGCTTTGACTAAAAGGATAGGGATGGGAGGAGCATTGTTTTCCAAGCCTCCTCAGAACCTCGCGGACAGTGGGACTCCTGGATGGCCAGGATATCCACGGGTAAATTTTGTTATAAAAAACTCAGTTTCCTAGCCCAGGACGGCAAGGCCTTGAGTCCAGCAATATTCAATGTCCCTAAAGTGAAGGTTTCCCCATTGCACCTTAGGTGTGAGGGGGTGGGCACCCAGGCGCACTAGCCTCCTATAGATCCCCATGGGCCTTCATGGCAGCACGGGTGTTTGCAGCAACGCTATCAGTATTTTTGTTAATTTTTGCAGAAAGGTTTGCATTGGCTTTAGCCTTCACTTTTTGTTTCCCCAACGTCAGACAAATTTTTTGTGGTGCAGATGAGTTTGGTGCACCGTTGAGCGGGGCAAAAAAAATTTTCTGGTAGGGTGAAGGCCAAGTCAGTTTCAACTGGAGCTTGGTTGCAAAGATTGGGAGAATTCGAGTTTCCCATTGGATCCTCAGATTGGGTGGCCCAATTGGTATGGGCTTCCCAATCTGATTGGTTGATGGATTCCCAATTTGCTTCCGCCATGAAGGTTTTGATGTCCTCCTGGTGTTGAGAGTATGGTATAGTGGTGGTGACTTTGGCCACTTCCTTGGCCGCGGCCCTGCGGGCCTGCTTGGCCTTCTTCTGCTCTTGCGGGGAAATAGGCTTTACCAGTAGGTAGCAGCCTTGTGCTCCCCATGGGAAAGCCTCTTTGGTGCTTACGGTTGGTTCATAGTGCGCCTCTCCGCTGGCCATGGCCACTGAGGGGTGCTCTTGGAATGTGACGCCCTCCTTGGTGGGGCATGCATGTGCCTTATGGCCAAATGCGTCACAGTGGGTGCAGATGGGGGGCGCGCTGTCCACGGTTACCTGGAAAGGGTGGGTGGTATGCCCTTCTATATTAATAAAAGTGGAGTGCAGGATCTGGGTTAGGTCCTTTGCAATCTCCTCAGTTGGGGTCAGAACTGCAATGGCCTTGCCGGTGCACAGGTGTGGCATCAGCGTAAAGTGTTGCATTTCAAAAGATTGTATTTTGCCATAGACAGTGAGACCATCTTTCAGGTGTTGCTCCAAAATGTCACGTTTTACCATAGTAGGCAAGAAGTCAAATGTGAGGAAAATTTGGTTGGATTTTGTCCATCTAGTACGTTTTGTTTCAATGACACATTGCCCTTTGGGGAGGTTGATCACTATGCGCACCACAGTAGCCTTGTCTGCTGCCTCATTAAATTTGAAACCTAGGTCCAGCCAACTGCATGACATGGAATGAGGTGTGATGTACACCTCGGTCAGGAAAAAGTGTGCACATCCCCACAAAATTCTTCCCATAAAGTCATTTGTTGGATGTCCAGAAACATGCGGACTCCATATTCCACCAACAAGGGTGGCTGGGAGTGCGGCGTATTGATGTACTGGTTGCATCGTGCTTGCCAAGTGAGGATTTCTGGGGAAATTGTGACCGCCGGTTTTTTTGAAATTTTACTATTCTGCCAGTTTCTCTGGGGCATTTTTGAATGTTTGAGGCCGCGGGCCTCCCAACTGCTCCTCTTACCTTACTTGCCCAACTGCTCCCTGACATGGGCGCAAACTAATCTCCTCTATGAGATTTATCAAACTATATTCAGACTTGAATTGAATGGGTTGCAAAAGTGATTGCAATGAGAGAGAAAAATTCTTCAAGCATTTGATTTATAATACTTCATAAAACATCAGGAGGGATATGAAAGTTTTGTGGTAAAACTTAAATTAGGATTATAAAACTCCAAACTGGCATGAAATTCCAAAGTGGATGGTACTTTTGGGATCTCAGTTCTAGATGAATGGACCCATTATAAAACACTAACTTACTCATGATCTTGAGCTTCTTTAGGCAAAAATTGAGAATTCATAATATCGACAGATGTTTTCACGGTTTGTAACTCAGAGTAGCCCCTGTAGTGAGCACCACTCTGGAAGTTTTGAATTATACTTCCAATGGGGCAGGTTTTCTCTTGAAGTTTTTTTGAGTGGATTCTAAAAAAGTGATAAATTTAAGTAAAAAATACAGGTTAAAATTTGTGGTAATCTTTTTCTTTAAAAAGGATGGGGTATTTATAGGTTTAGTTTTGGTTTTTAATCTATTAATGCTAATTAATTGCTGAGCAATCAAATCTTCAATCAATTGATTTGGGATGAAGCTGATCGTTCTTATTAACGTTGATAGATTGAGATAAATCTAAGCTCTCCTTCCAATGAAGCTGGGGGAATCAATGGAGTAGAATCTCCAGAGGCAAGAGAATTTGGTGAAATCCCAACACTGTTGTCAATTTTTAGATACAACTTGTCTAAACTTGGTATTGAACCATTTGTGAGGGAGAAATTGGTCATATAATCAGGTGAAAAATGTTATTATGAAGGAATTCAGCAGCCCTGAACAAATGGCTAACCAAAAGCAGGAATTTATGGAAATACAATTCCAAAAAGATGTAACCTTAGAGAATTTACTGAACTTTTTTATGGAAGAGTGAAAATAATAAGGAGATAACAACATGAACAATATTAATGCTTGCAAAGCCATGAAGGCAGCACTCTGACCTTATTGGGACTTACACCAATCTATGACGTCAACATTCACCAACAATAATAATACTATTCAGATGGTGGACCATCTAAAGATGTTGGGCTCAACTTTTAATGCGTCCAATCAATTTTATGAGGAAAGTCCAGCTGAGGATGATCATACTATGGTGGAATTAGAAGATGACGTTCCAGAGAGCATAAAAAAAGGGTTTGATCAGCAAAATCAAGTTGTAACGGGAAGAAACCCAATGGATCCAATTAGAAGGATAATTCAACTAGCCAATATTGGAAAAATGGAACAATGGTATAATTTGCCACCAAAAACTGGTAGAACAAAAATGCAACAATTTTTGAATGTTGTGATTCCTCAGGAGAAGGAAGAAACTGCTCAAAATTTATTTAACGGCCTTGAATTCAAGATGTGGAACTATATAACACTGCAAGAGAACCTATTCCACCGGATATCTGCTTATTATGACAAGGATTAGGACCAGCTTGAGCTGCAACTGGATCCCTCGTGAGAAGTCCTGAGGCACTATATGAGTTCAAAAACAAAAGAGGATTAATCCATAGAGTAATGGATGAAGTTTTTTGATCTTAAGTTAGTAATTAATGGGAGGGGCAAGGGATGACGAGAAATATGATCAGATCCAGATGGATTTGGATAAAGAAAAACATTACCAAATTAATCTGTGTTAGTAGGGGATTGTTTACAGATCTTTTTGCAAAATTAATCTGAACGTTTGGCTTGCCTAATAATGGCAGAAAAATATATAAAAATACGTAACATAAAATACAAAAAAAAGAAAAAAAGGAAAACTACAAATTAAATCTTTAGGGAAAAACTAAAAAAAAACTAAAAAATAACATATTAAAATCACTTTTTATTTCACTGTGGAAATGCATCTAGTGATATCGCCACCTATCAAGCATGGAGGAAGGGGAAAAAATGATGGGTATGAGTATTAATTATTGGCAAGGTTTGCTCAGGTTGCACCTGGGTCTATTGGAATTCGTCCCAAGTGTAACAAACAGTATTAAGCCATTTGTTGCATTTCAATTCAGGTTAAGATTTTCTGAATCCAAATAAATTTGTTTAAAAAGATCTTTGGTGTTTGTCCAGTTCAGGCGCTGGGTTGTGCCTCGCCTGAATTATTATTTAGGCTCTTGCAAGCCTAATTGATGGTTTGGGCGAGGCCCCATAAGGGCGACCTTTAAGGTCAAGCCCATGCAATTCCAAGCTTCATTTGGAATTCTTTATTTCTCTCTGGTGGCTTCGGGTCCACCCTTACCTTATCTTACCTGATGATCCGCTCACAACAAGTTTTGTTGCATCAACAAAAACTTGGGTTATTGGGGCTTGATCTCCCTTAAATATCCTGTCTTTTCCTTGGTTTGTTCACAGCATCAGATTATTGGGATCCTGTTTGTCAGTGATTTTTTATTTGATAATAAATAAAATAAGGTTAATTCTGGGGTTTGCAACCTCACTTACCTATTTCATCTTTTTCTCACTCCAAATTTTCCTAATTCCAAGGTTTACTACCTCAATAGTTTAGCTCACACTTGACGTTTGGCGTGAATTACATCAAACCTAAGATAAGATGGCAATACGTAAACTGGGACATTTCCAACTGTTACATTATTCCAAACTGCATGTGCTGCCTGCACGCTACCAGATCCCCAGTTTGGCTGACCTCAGTGGTCACATCAGGTCCCAGTTGTCAAGTAACCAGCACCATAGGGAGCTGGTGACTGATGGCCAGCCATGGATCTGAAGTGAATGTCAGCGTGAAATTCCAGTGGGGCCTTTCCCCCCACCAGGGATTTAGTTGGCACCAAGGGGACCTGGCCCAGCAGGGCTCTCTCACCTACGGACAGTCCATTTGGTATGGGGATGGCCATCCAGCTGCGCTGGACCACATGCCCCTTCCACACTTCAGTTGGAGAGAGCGCCTTCCTGGTCAGGATAGGAAGACCGTTGCCAACTGGGGCGTGGGAGGGAAGCGAACCACAGCCAAGTGCTGGGCGTGCTTCCTCATACCAGGTGGGCTGATTCCAGCAGCCCAGTCCTGATTCGCTCTTGCCATTTATCTTTTTCCCCAAAAGGGGCCCAGAATTTCTCTGGGCTAATTTTTCCTGGGGCTCGAAGTAACTCGCTTCAGGAAGCCCTCATGGTGGCAGCCTCCCGTTGTGGGGCCCCTCTTTTGGGAGGGGCCCTTCTTTAGTGGGGAGTGATGTAATGAACAGTATTAAGCCATTAGTTGCATTTTGATTCAGGTTCAGATTTTCTGAATCCATTCAATTCGTTTAAAAAAGATTTTTGGTGTTTGTCAGGTTCAGGCGCTGGGTTGTATCTCGCCTGAATTATTGATTATGCTCTTGTGAGCCTAATTAATGGTTTGGGTGAGGCCCAAGAAGGTAGACCTTTAAGGTTGAGCCTGCACAATTCTGAACTCCATTCAGAATTCTTTTTCTCTCTGGTGGCCTTGGGGCCACTCTTACCTTTTCTTACCTGATGATCCGCGCACAACAAGTTTTTGTCACGTCAACAAAAACTTGGGTTTTTGGGGTTTGATCTCCCTCAAATATCCTGTCTTTTCCTTGGTGTGTTCGTGGCATCAGATTATTGGGATCCTATTCATCAAAGAATTTTTATTTGATAATAAATAAAATAAGGTTAATTCTGGGGTTTGCAACCTTGCTTACCTATTTCATATTTTTCTTGCTCCAACTTTCCCTAATTACGAGGTTTACTACCTCAATAGTCCAGCTCACGCTGGACATTTGGCTTGAATTGTGTCAAACCTAAGGTAAGATGGCGATTGGAAAAAGATGTTTCTGACTGTTACACCAAGGCGCTAAAGTATATTGGTAGGATCAGGATAGGCTAAAACTAGATCCATTTTGTCCCTCGCAATGAAGAAGATACGCTCTGATCATAAATGGAGAGCCCAACCTAGGGGAACACATGAGTTATAATTCAGCGGTATCTTAGAGATACACCAAAGTGGTTTTTCACAGGGTTAAGACCACTGAGCAATATGATTATGATATAATGATTGACATCCTCAAAATAATGTAATAAACTTTAATATTTAAGGAGCAATTGCCCCATTAACACTCTTTTATTTAATTTAATATTTACAGTGGATTCTCGCTGTTCCTCTTGCTCAACCTACTAACAATCCTCCTCTATCAATTGTCTCATCATGCTTATATCTCAGCAACTTTGGATAATACCATTTCCTCAGCTTAGCTATTCAGTTCCACCGTATCTTATTGGTTCCAGCAAAGTATGGTATTAAAATTCTCTATCACCTTAGTTTGAGGCGATCTTACTCAGTATTTATCAAATGTTGACATTGCTTTATCGCCTTTATTTGGAGGTGATCTGATAAAACCCTTTTCTAACCCAAAATCACCTCAACTCAAGGCGCTCAAATAATCGTAACTAGTATCATGGTCAGCGGATTCTGCCTAAATCTGCATAGCTATTTCATATTTTTCATCCAGTCATATCAGAATCCTGACTTTTAACTCAACTGACTGGATGATAAGGCTCCTATTGCTTTTAAAGCTGGAGGAACTTTGCATGCACTTAGTTGATAATCTGACTTCTTGCAGGTTCCTTAATAGTGTAGGCGTCAACACATGTTTTCTCAATGACTTAAAATGATCCAATCCAAATGCTAGCCAATTTGTGCTTCCAACTGAACCCATGCTGGTCATGAAAAAGAACCATTTCCCCCTCCTTGGACTGTGCTAAACTGCTACTCCATAACTGATCTGCAGCCTGATTCTTGATATTTTGGCTAAGCTGAAGATGTAGCTTCAGTTTACAATTTAATCAATTTCTTCTGCAAGGTTAGTCATGTAATGATAAGGATCCATTCCACTGGTATCTTTTACATACGAATAAAGTAACCCAGAAGAGCTGGGCTCATCCATATAGTAATTGAGAATGACTCTTCTTCATGACGGAACGGTAGCAGATATTATAGGCAAAGATGGCAGTGGAAAGGAGGGAACTCCAATTGGAAGGTTGATCCGTTACCAATTTCTAATTATGTTCACCAAGGTCCATTAATGCGTTCTACCATAAGTTGGACTAGGGTGGTATGGGGTCATCTGAACCCCCTGAATGCCCAACAGCTCAATTAACTTTGGATGGATATGCAAAGTGAAGTTAGTTCTGCTGTCAGCAAGGATGAACAGATGGAAGCCATATTGCTGGATAATACATTCCATTACAAACTTGGCCAATATTAACGCCCCCAAATCCTGTATTGCCTTTGCTTCATCCCACCTGGTCAAGTGGTCAATTGCCACCAGAATGTACTTACACCGGTTAGCTCCTGTTGGCAGAGGGCCAACAACATCAAGGGAAACCGTATGCCAAGCAAAATGGGGGTTCACTAACTGGTAAACGGTTTTATGGTGGAAAAGCTTTTCTACTTGGCACTGGTGGCAGCAGGAAATAGTTTCAAGCGCGTCAAATTCAACTCTACCATTATTACCAAGGTCGCAACAATTCCAGGGTCTTATGTATTACACCATGTCCAACAGCTTGATGTGCCATCATAATAATATTAGACTGGGCAGAAGGCCTTGAGATATTACCAGTATTGTCCCAAATCCGCTTTTACAACTCACCGTTCTTCTCAAATGTATTACCCTTATTCCTTCTAATACCCTGATGACTTTAGCTAGTTCATCATTATATTTCCCACTAAGAATTTAGTCATACTTAACGTCACCAATATCCGCTGTAACAGCAATGGTTGGCAACCTTGACAAGCAATCAGCGTTCTGGTGTTTTGCTCCAGGTCGGTGGATAATCTCAAAGTCAAAATATGTAGTTTGAGAGCCCATGTCATGGTTGAATGACTTGATAGTAGCCCCAACCCCAAAGATAAGGCTGGGTGGCAGGAGGCTCAGAAGGTGAAACTTTAGGCCATCTCTGACCTCAAGCACACTTTAAACCAACGCAGGATGCAAGCCAAATATGCCCAGGTTGGTACTAGTGAGGTGCAAAACGCCCAGCACTTCTATCAGTTCAGGTGTTAAAATGGACAGGTTATTCAATTAACAAAGATGGTTCAATTCGGTTGATTGAGGAATGTGGGTTTGAACCTGTTCCAGGTTATAAAATTATGCATTTGGTAGGGTACAACTTCAATTGATTACCCAAGTGAAGTCAGTTTCAGCATATTCTACCAATTCAGAAGGAAGTGTTTGCCTTTTGTGAATTGATGCTTTGGACCGCTTTGGCAGACCCAGAATAACCACAATGAGGTTTAAATTTGTTTTTTGTGACCAACATTCCTTGTTGGTCAACTTTTCACAATAAACTTTCCCATTTTCCCGTTTTATTTATGTTATCTCAGGTGATCCTGTGCGCATACCTCTTCGAAGAGGTCTTGCACTACATTAACCATACCATTTTACATATGATTAGTTGACACCTAGTGCACCGTTGGTTCACCCACGTTCTTTTAAACTTGGACGTTACCCCTTCTCCCTTTGTGCACCGCATCATTTTTGGTTGGTTATTCACCCTAAAGATCGCACTCCTCTTTCTAAGTTATTATTGCTCCAGCAACCTCTGCTGGTCTCTAGTAACTTTCACTCAGGTGACTAGTTTCCTGGAGTTGGCCCTGTGCGCCATGCATTACCACGCTGGAAACAGGTGAGTTATAGACACTTTTCTTACAGCCCATTGGGCTAGACGCCCATCAGGCTCCTTGAGGTTCTGCAACCATAGTAATGAAGCATGATCTGTTATTCATTTAAACTTCCTTCCATTCATAACCTAAATTGTTATATGCATATATGACCGCTAAGCACTCCCACTCAGTCATAGTATAATTATTTTGTGACAATTCAGGCTTTGACTGCAGTACACCACTTGGTGCTCTTCCCGCTTCATTATCATTTTGGGATAGGACCTTCCCAAACGCAGAAAGGAACGCATCCATCTGGATGATGAACTCCCTACTAAAATTAGGGTAGTGCAGCACTGGCGCACTGATTAATGCCATTTGAAGTGTATTGAAGGAGCATTAGTGGCATTCCATCAATTCAAATGGGGCATATTTTCAAAAACTCTAACAAGCGGACCTACAATACAACTAAAATTGGGTATTTAGTGACAGTAGTAGCTAACCATCCTCAAAAAAACTTGTATATTGCACTTACTGTTTGGCGTAGTCATCTTCCAGACAGCCTTCACCTTGGCTGATTGGGGCCTCAGCCCAGTCGCATTCACCACAAACCCAAGGTACTCCAGCTGGTCCTCAAAAAAAAGTAACTTTTATGGGGCTTGATTTTAATGTTGGCCTCCACAAGTTGGCAGAAAAAATCCTCTATATGAGCAAGATGCTTGTAGAATGTTCACAAAAAACACCATTATTATCGAGGTACTCAAAGATGCATGACAGCTTCATGTCGCCAAGAATGGTGTCCATGGCCTGGTGAAATGTAGCTGGGGCATTACATAGCCCTTGAGGCATAAAGGTCAGTTGGAAAAGCTCCTTAGACGGTATAATATCACAATTTTCCTGTTCTGCTGTGGGCAACTTAATTTTCCAATAACCAGAAATTAAATCCATCGATGAGAAGTAATGAACTCCTTACAACCAATTCAAGGCATTGTTAATCTGCAGCAAGGGGTTTGAGTCATTTTTGGTAAAGCTGTTGAGCTTCCAGTAGCCTATTAATAGCCAGTTGGTACTATCCTTATTTGAAATTAAGAACAGGCAAAGCCCATGGACTCTTTGATTGTTTGAGCATCCCTTGTTTTAGCAAATTGTCAATCTCCTCAGTTACTACTTCCATGGCTGCCCTAGACTAGCGGATCACCGAGATTTGATGGGGGATGATCCCCAATGTCCACTCAATGGACCACTCCCCACGTGCATCCTAAATTTGTGATCATCAATGGTAAAGATTTCCTTATATTTTTTAATAAAAATATTGCCTGATCTTTTTGTTCTTCTAATAACCTTGTCGCAATTCTGATATGACTGGATGATAAGCTTTAAGTCATTATGGTGTAACGGATGGAATCCACTAAGTTTGATATAAGTTATGGTAATTTGAGCGCCTCAAAATGAGGCGATATTGAGTTGTTAGGGAAATCGCCTCAAATAGGTGATCAGGAATCTAACAAATTAAGAATTAGCAAAATTAATGAGATACAGCGAAGTAAATTACTAAGTCATGAAAGTGGTATCATTTGAAGTCGCTACGATACAATCAAGAGGAGATGATCAAGAAAGGGCTGGTTGTTATTAATTTAGAGCGAGTGAAACAGCAAGGATCCACCGTAAATATTAAATTAAATAAACGAGTGTTAGTAGGGCAATTGCTCCATATTTTTTAATGCTCATTACATTAATTTGAGGATGATAATCATTATATCATCAACCTATTGCTCAGTGAGCTTAACCGTGTGCAAAACCCCTTTGGCATATCTCCAAGATACCGCCAAAATTATAACAGTGGTGCTCACTACAAGGGATTATTAATCAATCACATAATGGTAAAATTCATCAGTCGCTGGCCATGTTGCATCAGGCTTTCTTTGACAAAAAATCTTCCCAACACGCTGCACCTGTTGAGTATGCAGAACTCAAGCTTTCCCTGGACGCTGTGCTTAAATGAAATTAGGTTTTTGCAAGAATATTGTATCAACAAGCTGCTCTCATTTGACCGTGATGAAAACATCCATGGATTCTTTAAACTATTTGAGTTTGCAGTAGAAGGAGCTTCAAATCGGCATAAGGCCAAATTACTAATGTCCACTCTAGATGTTGGAAGCACCAACCAAGTTACTTTCTATCTTCCAAACAGATCTGTTACCTATCAAAAAGTGAAGGATACTGTGCTGTGGTTGTTTGGAGGAACTTCAAAAATGGTGCAATGGAAGGCTGAGTTTTTAACCATTGAGTTTCAACATAATGAGACCCTCACTGCGTTTGCTGATTGATTCTCAGCAGAAGCCCATGTGTTAATTGGGGCAGGAGTTTTACTGAATGTGACAGAAGCATAGCTTTGACCTCTGCTGTGAAACCATACTAAAGCTTTTTAATGCTTAGCTCCATATTTAGAGGATTATGTACTCTTGCTTAAACTTGTTCAAATTCTATGATGTCTATCCGCTACCTTCCCTCCACCCAATATAGAGCGGAAACCTAGCACCTCCGCAGCTAGCCTTTTTTATCTGGAGGAATTATCCCTCCCTGTTCAGCGTCTGGTCAGCATCCCCTGTCCTTATCATCGATACAAGCCTTGCTTCTAACCCAATTGCCACCAGCAGTTTACCTACAAGGATGGTACTGGTTACACTGTTTGATTCTAGCCCAACCTTTGAGGTGGCCCCTTTTGCAACAATCAGGGACGCAGGTCTTATGAAGTCAATTTCTTTCTGCGTGGTTGCTCTGGGCACCTGGATAGAAGTTGTCATAATTGTTGGGTCCAGTACCTACCGCAGGAGCAGTACCATCAGGGAAAAGTCTGAGAAGAGTAGAGATGGGACACTCTACCTCTGCTATTCTGACCAAAAACGTCCCACTGGAATCTATTCCTGTACCTTCAGTGGAAGTCCCTCAGTATGATGACGCCTTCTTATATCAGCGACCAATTGGAGGGTGAATGTGCTGACATGAACGCAATTCATGGACATGGCAGAAGCAGGCTCTCAGGAACAACCAAATTCTTATGCTTGTCAAATGTTCAATCACCTTTCTATAGATGAACCAGATCCATTAGCTGATGCGCTTCTCTTGAAAAGGGTAAACGTGGCCCTCCCTGTGGACGCTATTGCTAAAGAATACCCTAAAGCAGGGAAGGGTATTATGAGATTCCTTGGAAAAGAGATCCGTTAAGTTTCTATGTCTTAAAGCAATCAGATGCATCTTACTCTGAGTGTGCTTACTGTGACACTGTCATAGCAAAAACCAAAGTATGAGCTATAATTGATACAGGTGCCCCAATCAACATATTACTCACAAATTTGGTGTCAAAGTTGGCATTAAATCCTGACGTGGAGCATCATATGGTGTATGGGACTGCAGGCACAGAAAACACAGTCTCTGAAGGAGCATACAGTGCGCTACCCTTGCAGTTTGGGTCGATTGTCATTATAGCCCCAGCTATAGTGTTACCAAAAATAAATACAATTTTTTGATTGGGACTGCTTTTATGCGCCACTTTGGGGCTGTTGTTGATATGACAGCAGAGACATTTGAAATTATGGGGCAGCAGATCCCAATCTACTTTACTTACAGCGGAATGCCAAAGGATCTAGTGCACATGAGTCACATTAACCTTACATACAGTGATGGATTGTTTTCAGTTTGCCATCATCGACTAAAGAGCAAGTTACAGGCCCTTCCCCATCAAATTTATGAATATAAAGGACTACCGTTTAGAGCCGCTGGCCCTATATCTATTCCCTCTGGACACCAAGCAATCATAAGCACTGAGTTAGAGGTGGAAGTGCCTGCTGGGGGATATAGGGAGGTCGTTGGGCTTTATCAACAATCACAATTTGAGCCCCACGTGGCCCCTGGCATTATACTCCTGGGGCATGGGGAGATCAAGGTCTTGTAGCAACTTTTCAGGATAAACCAATGAAAATATGCTGACACCAAGTAGTTTCATCCCTACATTTCATTCCAGTTGAGGAGGTCCTCAGGAATCATGAGTTTGGGTCATTGGATGACTTTGGTCTACCTGTCAAAACACAGCCTGGCATAATGGCAGTTGTACCACGTGAAAATTTAATGAGGTTAAACAAAGATCAGAAAGATCGAGTGGAAGCCTTATTTCAAAAATACAAAGAAAAGTTTGCTGTTGAAGAAAATGATTTAGGGTGCGCCCAAGGAGTGACCCATTGAGTGGACACTGGGGAACATTCCCCCATCAGATCTCGGCCAACTCGCTAATCTAGAGCAGTAGAAGAAGTTGGCACAGCAGAAATCGATAAACTTTTGGAGCAAAGAATTTTTGAACCATCAAAGAGTCTTGGGCTTCCCCTGTCCTAATTGTCAAAAGAAGGATGGTACTAACTGGGTAATAATAGACTACGCAAGCACAACAGCATTACAAAAAAGGACTCATAGCCTTTGACACAAATTGATGATATGTTGGACCAGTTAAGGGGAGCTCGTTACTTCTCCACAATGGATTTAATATCTGGCTATTGGCGGATCAAGTTACCTATGGCAGAACAAGAAAAATGCGCCATTATCACGCCAAAAGTGGCTTTTCAACCAACCCATATGCCACAAGGGCTGTGTAATGCCCCAGAGACTTTTCAACGGGCAATGGAAACTATCTTTGGCAACTTGAAGCTGTCATGTATGCTTGTATACCTTGACGATATTAAGATTTTATCCTGCACGTTTTCTTAGCACCTTAACCATTTGGAAGAGGAATTCCGCCGATTGGCTGAGGCCAACATCAAAATAAAACCTCGGAAATGCCACTTTTTTAAGGATCAGCTAGAGTAATTCGGTTTTGTAGTTGATGCAACAGGGCTGAGGCCCCAACCAGCTAAGGTGGAGGCCATTCAGAATATGACTATACCAAGCATTAAGCGAGATATAAAAGTATTTTTAGGGATGGTAGGCTACTATCAGCGGTTCATACTTAACTTTAGTTGTATTGGAGGTCCATTGTTTGAGCTATTAAAAAAGGATGACACGTTTAAATGGATGGAACACTGTCAACTCTCCTTTAATACTCTTCAAACAGCATTGATCAATGCGCCAGTGCTATGCTACCCAAATTTTTAAAAATGATTTTATTGTACAGATGGATGCCTCTCTTTCCGCTGTGGGGCAGTTCTGTCCCAAAAAGATGATGAAGGGGAGGAGCACCCCGTAATGTACTGCAGCTGGAGTCTAAATAGTCATGAATTTAATTATACTGTGACCAAGTGGGAGTGCTTATCAGTGATTTATGCTTATAAGCAATTCAGAGTATATCTGCATGGTGTAAAGTTTAAAGTCGTAAAAGATCATGCCTCATTACGCTGGTTGAAGAACTTTAAGGAGCCGGAGGGTCGTCTAGCCTGATGGGCCCTTAAACTATAGGCTTACAACTTCAAGATCCTTCACTGACCAGGAGAAAAACACCAGAATTCTGATTGCTTGTCAAGGCTACCAACAATTGCAGTTACGGTGGATCTAAGAAATATTATGTATGACAAATTGCTCAGCGGAAAGTATGATGATGAGCCGCCACAAGTCATCAAGGCGTTGAATGAAATGTGAGCCAATACTTTCCAGCGGAATGGTGAGTTATACAAGTTGATCAGATACTCCATATTAATCTTTCCACGACCCTCAATGCAGCCTAACATTATCATGAGTTCGCATAGGGCAGTTGGGCATGGTGGCATGTGCAAGATGTTGTAATAGCAGCCTTGGTATTACTGGGAAAGCATGAACTTTGTTGTGCTTGATACTATCTCCTCCTATCACCAGTGCCAAGTGGAAAAGCCGTTCCACCAGAAGTCCTCATACCAGTTAGTGAAGCCACAATTTGCTTGGCATACAGTATCCCTTGATGTCATTGGTCCTCTGCCAACAGGAGCTAACCGGTCTAAGTATATCCTGGTGGCAATTGACCACTTGACCAGGTGGGTTGAGGCACAGGCCATTTGGTACTTGGGGCAGTTACTGTGGCTAAATTTTTAATGGAGTGCATCATTCAGCATCACGGATATCTGCAATTTATCCTTACCAACAATGGTACAAATTTTACCTCTCACATACTTCCCAAGCTCAACAAAATGATGGCCATCTGAAGGGTTCTAACAACCCCATATCACCCTGAGTCCAACGGAATGGTTGAACGGGTCAATGGTACCCTGGTGAACATACTATGGAAGTTGGTTACTGATAGGCCCTCCAATTGGAGTACCCTCCTTTCTACTGCGGTGTTTGCCTACAACATTAGCTACAATTCAGCCATGGGAAAAGCCCATTCCAATTACTTTATAGATGGCACCCCTCCCTTCCGTGAGCTCCTATATGCCTATGTGGAGGACACTGGCGGAATGTATCTGCAATGCTATTTGGCCACCCTAGCAAATACGCTAATTACAAACCAAAGTGTACTCGTTAAGCTTAGCCAAAAAATCAAAGCCCAGATTGCTGATCAGGTATGGCGAAGTGGCCTTACACAATTCAAAGATAGAAACATGGTTCTATTCCAAGATCAACAAGGTTTGGCCAGAAACACAAGCTGGCCAGCAATTGGATTGGGCCATTCAAAGTCATTGAGAAAACAGGTACAGATGCATACACTATCAAGGACCCCGCTAGCAGTCAGATCATCAACCAAGTGCATGCAAAGTTCCTCTGGGCATATAAGAAATAAGAGCCTCATCATCAATTTCTAGGAGGGGGTAATGTCGCGATTATAATATGACTGGACAATAAGCCCTAAGTCATTATGGCAGAACGGATGGAATCCAATAAGTTTGATATGAGTTATAGTAATTCAAGCACCTCAAAATGAGGCAATATTGGGTTGTTAGGGAAATCGCCTTGGATAAATGATTGGGACATTAATAAACGAAGAATTGGTGGAACCAATGAGATATGGAGAAGTAAATCACTAAACCATGAAAGCGGTATCATCTGAAGTCACTATGATACAAGCAAGAGGAGACAATCAAGAAAGGGTTAGTTGTTAATAGTTTAAAGCGAGCAAAACAGCGAGGATCAGCTGTGTTTTTATATTAATAAAGAAGTCTAGTGGGAACATTTGCTTCATAATTATTAAATAAGTTTATTTCTGTTGTTTTAAGGGCAACGATCCTAATATTGTTGGTCCTATTGCTCAGTGGGTCAAACTCTGTGCAATATTAATTACGGCATATCTCACCAAAAACGCCAATCTTATAACAAGCCTGACTAAGTATTTGCATAATACCACCGCCATTATGCCGAGTTGTGGTTCAGCAGGTATAACAAATTTATCTAGCAACCAAAACTTGTAAACCTGGAGGATCTCCTTAATGGGGCAAGTGTAAAAACGCCACAATTTGGTGTTGGCGAATTTGCATTGGTTCATGTTGTTAATTCACTAACAAAATTTTGATCTCCCCATGAACTGGAAGAATAATGCCTGGAGACATGTGAAGCTCAAACTGCTAATGAAAATAAGGACCAATAAGCTCCCCATAAAGCCCAACTGGCACTTCCACTTTAAACTCAGTGTTTACTATTACTTGGTGTCCGGAGGGGATAAATATAGCTCCAGCATCTCTTAGTGGCAGCCTTGATATTCATATACCTGCTGGGGGAGGGTCTGGGTTTTGCCTTTATTTGATGGTAGTGAACTGGAATCACACCATCACTATATAGCCAAGTTGATATGCTCCTTGTGCACTAGATCCTTTGACACTCCGCTGGCGGTAAAGTAGATTGGGATCTACTGCCTTAAAATTTCAAAGGTATCTTCCATCATATCAACAACTATCCCATAGTGTCGCATGAAAGCAGTTCTGATTAACAGGCCATAAATACTGTTCAGTAACACTATCGCTGGGCTACCATGAGAATGACCCAAACTGCAACGAAAGTGCATAGTATGCTCCTTCAGAGACCGTGTGTTCCAGTCCAGCGGTTCCATACATCATATAGTGTTCCACATCAGGTTTTAGTGTCATCTTCACCACCAACTTTGTGGAAACTATGTTGAATGGGGCGCCCATATCTATTATAGTTCAAACCCGGGTTTTGCTATGACAATGTCGCAGTATGTACACTCAGATTAAGATGAATTCTGATTGTTTAAAAATGTAGGCATTTAACGGATCTCTTTTACCCAAGAAATCCATAATACCCTCCCTGACTTTAAAGGTAATCTTTACCAATAGCGTCCACAGGGAGGGCAGCGTTTACTAATACTAAAAGAGGCTCATTAGAGGATGGATCCGGCTCATCTGTAGAATTTTGGTCAAACATTTGACAGGCATAAGGCTTTGGTTGCTCCTGGGGCGTTCTTCCGCCATGTCCTGGGTTTGAGCTCGTGTAAATACATTTACCCTTCCAACTGGCTGATGACATATGAATGCATCATCATACTGAGGGACATCCACTGAATGTACATGGATAGGTTCAGGTGGGACGTTTGGGCTTGTAATAGCGGAGGTAGAGAGTCCCAACTCTACTCCGCCCCAATTTTTCCCAGATTGTACTGATCCTGTGGTTGATAATAGACCCAATGCTTGTGACAACCTCATGCCAGGTGCCCAGAGAGACCGCATTCAAAACAATTGACCCCATAGGACAGGCGCTCTTGATTGTTGTATGGTGAGACACACTGAAAGTTGGACTTGGGTCACTCAGTGTAAACATGCCTCTCCCAGTAGTTAAACTACTGATGGTAACTCGTTTGAGGGCAAGGCACATAGTGATAAAAAGGCCTGAGGTTAATATGTGACTCTGAATAGGATGAAATAGTTTCCCTGAATAAGATAGTCTGGCAGCGGATGCAGTAGGGTTCCACTCTGTATTGGGTAGAAGAAAGGTAACAGATAGACGTTACAAGATGTGAAAAATTTAAAGCAAGGGTACGTCATCTAAATATGGAGCCATGACATTGTAAATATCGCAGTATGGTTTCATTGTGGAGGTCATTGCTATTCATAAAACATATTTGGTTAAAGTACTTGCCCAAATTAACATGTAGCCTTTCACCAGAAATTGATCAGCAAACGTTGTGAGGGTCTCATTAGGCTGAAACCCAATGATCAATAACACTGCCTTCCACTGAGACATCTACGCGGTTTTGCCAAACAACAGCAGTACAGTATTCTTCACTTCTTGATAGGTAAAGGAACTGTTTGGAAGATAGCAACCAAATTATTCAACGCTTCCAACATCCAAGGTGGTTAATAACAAGTTCTCTTTACACCAATTTGAAGCTCCTTCTGCTGCAAACTCAAATTTCTTAAGAAATCCTTGTATGTTCCCATCATGATCTAATGGAGGCAGCCTATTAACACAACCTCCTGGAGAGGCTCCTCCTGCCATCTAAGCACGGCATCCAAGGCAAGCTTGAGTTCTGAATATTCAAATGGTGCAGCGTGTTGGGAAGATCCCTTGTCAAAGCAAGCCTGATGCAACATGGCCAGCGATTGATGAATTTTTATCACTATGTGATTGATTAATGGGCCCTTGTAGTGAGAACCACTTTTTATAATTTTGGCGGTATCTTGGAGATATGCCAAAGGGGTTTTGCACAAGGTTAATCTCACTGAGCAATAGGACTGACGATATGACGATTGCTGTCCTCGAAAATAATGTAATAAACTTAAAAAATATGGAGCAATTGACCCATTAACACTCGTTTGCTTAATTTAGTTTTTACACAGGATCCTCGCTGTTCCGCTTGCTACACCTACTAACAAATCCTCCTCATTTAATCATCTCATCTCGCTTATATCTCAGAGAATTTTTTGGACAATACCATTTCCTCAGCTTAGCTATTAAGTTCTGCAGTATCTCATTGGATCTGGCAGAGTATGGTATTCAATTCTCTATCACCTTAGGTTGAGGCGATCTTACTTAATATTTGTCAAATGTCAACATCGCCTTATTTCCCTATTTGGAGGCGATCCAATAAAACCATTTTATGACCCAAAATCTCCTCAACTCAAGGCACTCAAATAATCATAATTAGTATAATGGTCAGCAGATTCTCCCCAATATGCCATACTATTTCAGAATTATCATCCTGTCATACTAGAATATTAACAACAGGTTTTCCAAGTTATGACCGAAATTAATGCCCAAGTAGTCCTGATATGGAACAAGGCCATAGGACTGCGCTTTACATACACAGCAGTGAGAAGGGGACCTCTGATCTAATGAGTTGGTTGAGTCCAGTAGATGAACCTCTGAACTAGATTTGTTATAAAGTCTTGAGAAGGAGCAATTGTCTCTGAAAAACTATCTTGCTGGGTAATCTGGTCAAGCGTGGGAATGTGTTAGAAATTTGGTTGACCACATTATCCATCTTACTTGCCACTTAGCTTTCAAAGTTTGTTATACTATCTATTGTTTGGCAATATCTGCTGACTAAAATATTAGCTGTAATAAACTAAAGGCTATAATTTGATGATTGGTTTTGATTAATGTTTCATTGGGGATCATCCCCACCAATATTAAATAAGCATTTTGATGAGGGCTTGATTAATAATAGTTGGATTGCCAGAGAGGATTAAACAAACAAAGACACTGAATGATTGAGGTCATTTTTACAAAACTACCAAAGCGTTTTAACGCTTTTTTCGGCAGTAGTTAGTAGTTTAATCAGATAACATGGCCCAGAGATCATCTGTGTAGGTTCCTAACACAAGAGGATGGCTTCCAATAATTGAAATGTTACACTGCTGAAGAAAAACTAAGACTAAGAAATTGCCATCATTTGGAAGTTAATCCTGGGGGTCAGAAGTTTTATGAGACTAATAATTTGATTTTTTTGAATTATATGAAAAGTTGTCCGCTTTCTGCTTATAAAAACCTCTTCATTTTTTAATAAAAATCAGAGTTCAACTAAAAACTTATTTATTATGTTTACTTTTTAAGTTGAAGATTGAAGGGAATACTTGTCCCTAGTTGTTTTTCTCAAGTACAGTTCACCAGAATATATTCATTACCACTTATTGTGAAGACTCAACTTACTAGCTGTCGCCATATAACTAGTGTCTTTATTAAATTTTTTAACCAACCTGTGAAGTAAACTACCCAAAAGTTTTATAGCACCCCCAAGGCTTGCTTCATCCAGAAGTAAGATGTTAATGAACGGAATTATATGGTAACTGAGAAGGAGTGCCTGGTAGCATCTACATGTGTAAACAATTCCAGGTTTACATCCATGAAGTGCACTTCAATGTAGTAACACATAATGCCCCCCTGATCTAGTAAAAGAATCTAAAAAGAGAGTCAGAAGGCACTTGGCCCTATGGGCTTTGAAATTGAAAGCTTACAATTATGAAATCCAGCATTATCCCAGCATGAAGCATCAGAAGGCCAATGGATTTTCTTGCCTGCCCACTGTGGACTTAGTAGCCAATGTGGTTGATGATTTATTCGATAAATGCCAACCCAAGAATATGACAAAGAACCAAAGGAATTTTCCAATACTTAGAAAAATTACAGTTATTCACTGTGGTTAAAAAATGGTAAGCTTTATGAAACCATCAACGATCAGCAATTTAAACCTGACTTATGGATTGGAACAGTATTATTGTTAATGCCACAAGTTGACGGGTCATGATGTTTTAGAAGATGCTTGAGTTGTTGAAACAGCACCACTATTGGGACACCATGCATGTTAATATACATGAGACCCTTCTCTGTTGTAAAGAATGCCAGTTGTTGGACCTTAGCATAAGGATACCTTCTATCAATTTTTTAAACCCAACTTTTCCTATCACTTTGTCTCTATTTACGTTGTGATCTCATTGCCCAACAGTGATGATCATTTTAAGTATATTTTGACCATTGATCAACTCACCAAGTGGGGTGGGCAAAGTGGTCAAAGAATTAGGCATTATGACCACAGATTAATTCATATTAGAAAGTACTATTTATTAGCCTTAATGCTTGCAGTTTCTATATACAGATTGTGGGACTAACTTTACATTCCATATTATTTCTAAGATCAACATCTTGATGGGTATACTTTCCACCATTGTAACTTTCAGAGCAAATTATTCAGAAAATAAAGAAAGTAAATTTTGATTACCCGCCATAGTTTTACTCCAATGCCTTTAGTTTCTCCGCCATCTGCTCCAGTGTGGGGCAAAGCTCCCCCACTATTTTTTGTCCAGCAGGAAAACGCACTTAGACTAACTCACCCAGTCATACCAAACCCCTAGGATGATCTGTTCCTCCCAAGGATCTTGACGCTCACCTCACTTATATCCAAGTGTACCTCGTTGCCCCCTGGTGCTCCTCCAGATCAACATGCGTTTTGGTCTTAGGGTTAACTATGGGAAACTTTTCCCTTACCACAACCAAGCCATTATCAAAATGGCTTAGGCGGTGTGACTCCTGACAGTTTTATAGATTCTCGCCCCTATGAGTGATATTTCAACCTTGGCTTCACCTGTATAGCTGATGCCGCCACTGCGGCAACTGTGCCCCTGGTATTCCATGGTACCCATCTCCTCACAATTCAAATTCAGCTCCCAGCAGATACCACTTTGGTGGTTCAGTTCGCTGGTTTGCCCACCCACCTTCCCCCTGAGGTGCTCCACCAGGAGCTGATGGACGGTTTGGCAGCCTATGGCACCAACCCCATCTTACAATTGGTGGTTCCAAAATGGGGCCACACGCATCGCTGGGCCTCAGGCATATGCCACAATCAGCCCTGAATCTAATAAAATTGGCTTTTCAATTCCATCTTGCGCTGTCAACCCCTCTGCCCCTGACCATCCATTCTAGGCCCATGTAGAAGGTGGCGGACGATCTGTTCATCCTGTTTTGAGTTGGACCACTTTAAACATAAGTGTCCATCCTTAGGTGCTTTTGAAAGCTCTGACTTTTCATCCACCAGCTTCTGATCTGCCACCCACCCTGCATCAGCTTCAGTATGGGGTACGATCCTACCTCCCCTTCCCCAAAGCCTGTTGCTGCAGCTGCTCCAGCAGCCACCAATCAGCCTCTTCCTCCTCACCCCAGTGCCACAAATGCTCCCTCCAATCAGGCACAAGATTGGACCCCAGTTTGCTCCCATGCGTCCTCCAACAAACCAACCAAACTTCAGGAATATGCCGATTTCCCAATTCAATTTAACCAAAATCCTTTGTATCTATAGGCTGAAATTGTTGAGTCCAGGATATTATTGAAGACTTCACTATCCAACTAAAGAGGTTTATGTTTACTGACCACGATGCTATGCTAATACCTCGCTTATATGCTTCTCATCAAAACGCCAAAACTCTCCATGGAGCCACCAGCTGGCTGTTGTAGCAACGGCTAAGCTAGATTGGCATCCTCTCTGAAAAGCTGCCACTAAATCAGTGTTGATACTTGCAGGAGGAATCCCTCCTCCCATTACCCCATCCACCGCCAATACGCTCTAAAAGAAGATGTTGATCAAGCCTCACAAAGCCACAAATGGCGCCATTCAGAACGTGCATTTGTAGCGCAGAATCACAAATCCATGATTACCCTCACCAATATTGCCACGTTTGTAAAGCTCCCTGATGCATGCATGAAAACTGAAACAGATTTGGCCAGTTACATCGGAACTCTTATATTCAACCACTGTCTTCCTGCCACCCTGATCATTAAAATATCTCCACATCCGCTGACACCCCAACGCCCCTGCTCTCCACCGTAGCCCATGACCTGCTTTGGGGTGAAGCAGAGACCGAGAATGAGCCCCCTGATCCCCCCACCCCTTCCGCCATGATGGGATAAGCAGTTCCCACTGTCCCACCTGGTTTGTTGTGTTTGCATTTTGTGCGTCATCCACTCATTTTGGGTGGTTCATTCCTTACTGTTCGGTGAGGATTTATTTGTTAGCTTTTTGAGTTTCAGTAATGTCCATTCCATGGTCAGAATACCTCGTTTAAATAAATAAAAATAGCTTGATGGTTATATGTTGGGTACTGGCAAAAACCTATCAACCTGAAATTAACAACACCATGGAACAAGTAGGCAGAACCCTTATTAGTATTCTATGTAAGATAAACACAGGCAAGGCGTCCAACTAGAACCTTTTCATGCATTCTGCCTTCTTGCCTATAATATCTGTTTTCACTTAGCCATGGGTAACTCCCCATTTGCCTTACTTTATAAGAAGCAACTGGCGCTTCCTCTGTTTTTATATGATTTTTTAAATCAAGAAAATCTGAGTCCTGTAAATTATTTGGATAAGCTGATGCATACTTTGATTTAACTACAAAGCGAAATGTATTCTAGTGCTGGTTTAAAAAGTAAGATCTTGCAAATGAAGTAACAAAGACTGGCGATCCTTACTCCACTTTTCAGTAGGGTATTTGGTTTTTAGAACTAGTATTTTCTGACCCAAAAGGAGGAGCCGTCATGCATCTTTATTTGCAATTGAGCCAAACAAAGGAATTTTCAAAAAAATCCCCAGTATGGCATCTTGGCTAATATTCTAAGAAGTCATATCAGAAGTTAAAGAGGTATTAGAGAATTATTTATCTGGTGCTTGCTTTAATTGGAAGGCCATTGAAGAACAAAAATAGGGGATGGCACATTGGCAGCATGGGGCATGAGGAGGTATAGGTGAGGGTTTTCTTTGTTATAAAAAGCCTGGCGGTATCCATCGCCTCAACGTATTGAGCAAGTTGATGCTCAGCAAAAGTGATTAAAGCAGGCACACAAGTGAATGTTTTGATGCGCTGGTAGGTTTAGGGGATAGTTGGGATCAAACATCGAAGATTTTGCTGCATCAATGCATGTGTGGCTCACACAAAAGCAAGCTCTTCAATTTCATATTTTGCATCTTCATCAAACACATGAGGGAAATTGGGGATAGGGATACCCTCAACCAGGGGCTCCATTGACTCATGAAGATGCTGATGGAGGAGAGTGTTGACAGGGGCAGCAGCCTTTTCCACTGCCATTTTATTTATGTTTTTATATAAGGGATAACCATTTTACTAGGATGAAAACAGCATGGACGTGAATCAGAAGTTCTAAAAAAATCCATCTAAGTCAAAATTGGGCTTAACATTATAAACCTGATCTGCTTCATCAATCCAATTGAACGCTTTTAATGGATTTAAATTAGCCAGTGCTGGAACAGCCACCAGAATTGGATGGGTGCCAGAAACTGATTGGCTGTGCACTGTCAACCACAACAGCTCAGCTGAGACCAGTTTAGTCATCCAGTCATGGTTAGCTAAATTTGAATTTTTTTTTATTTTGGCTGACGTCTTAAAAGCAGCTCCAGAATTTGCCAAGATTTGGGGTGGGAGGACTTATCCCCACTCTTAAAAATTGGATGCAGCAGCAGCCAGGCTGACGCCAAAGGTGGGATTTGCAGAAGTGGATGGAGCAGAAAAAGCCGGGCACTTGTGTTTTAAATGATCAAGTTTAAAGCTCAAGGGGCAGATGGCGCAGCTGTTTTTGACATGTGCCCAAATGGGATGATCAGGAAAGGCCTTATTGCAGCGTGGGGAGAATAAGGAGGTAAACATCTTGTTGGAACAGGCATATTGTTGCAAAGGCATGAGGCCCTGCTAAACGATCTGCCTCATTGGGGACCACGAATTGAAGCATGAAATCTGCGCCATAAATGGCCAATCTCTCCATGATTTTGTGGCGGAGGTATTCTGGGGAAATATGGGAGGGGAACCCAGCAAACTGAACCACAAGAGTGGCGTCAGCCAGGAGCTGCGTTCAAATGATGGGGATCAGTGTATTTTTATAAATGATTGGTAGCTTTGCTGTTGCCAATGCCTGAACTTCATACTTAAAGCTCAGGTTAAAATAGCCCTTGTAAGGACAAAAATAAATAAACTGGCAGGTTTAAAAATTGCCATGGCCATCTTAATGATGACCACACTTGCATATGGGAAAAGATTCCCATACTTGACCCAGAGGCTGAAATGTAGGTTGCTCTAAGGAAGTACCAAAGAGCACCAGAGAACCACCTGTGAGCTTGAAAGATGATGGGCTAAGTCCCAAGGTGGGTCATAACGCCTGGTGGCATTGGGTTGTCTAGCAGAGCCAGCCTAGGAATGCTTCACCAGCGGCTGAAGGACTCTAGAAGGAGGTGCACCACCCTACACTTGGGTAGTAGGCATTGGTTGTACTGACATTTTCAATGGGCTCAATTCAAGCGGCTGTTTTTGTACAATTTAAAAGGCTCAAAAATTTGGCTTTGATTCCAATATTTTTAATTTATTTTGGGGAAGGCTGACCAGGGGATGGACACTTCCGAAAAAACACAAATAGAAAATAACTCCAGCTATAGGAGGGGCCCCCAGAGAAGCTAATGCTATCTCCTGTTGCCAGCGGGAACGCCAAGACAGGGGTCACATGTATAGGGGCTTGCGCCACTATTGAGCACGTGTGTAGGAAGGGGTCTGAGTTGATGAGCCAAACAAGGAACCAGGATGAGACCAACTGGCGTTGATGTGGTGGGAGGTATCCAAACATCCACACTTGAAAGTGGTCCACTAAGTGCGACTGGAACTGGTGTAAAGCTTCTTGGAGGGTGAGGGTGGAGCCTGATATGGCATCCTAGACAATCGTGTGGATAGTCCACATAGCGATTGCGACCACCAAGGCATGAAGGGAGGGCGGAAGAAGGGAGGCCATGGATAAAGCAAACATGTCCTTAGACAGACTGAAGGGCTGTGTTTAATTCTGGCGAAGCAGATGTTGCACATAACGCCATATGGCTTTAGATGGAGGGCACTTTTCCAGGAGGTGAAACAGCGTTCCATACTGGCCACACATGGCACAGGATGAGTGCAAAGCGTTAGAGCGTTTGGCAGTATGATATACCTGTCTCAAGAAGCGCCACACATAGAAACAGATATTTGGCTGCAGAAGAGGGTGGTGGGCGTACTTCCAAATGGTCTTCTGGGTTTTAAGGGGATAGGGGATGCCCATCATGTCCAGGTAGTTCACCCTGGACAAGGTATGGGGCATCATGGGAACACTCCGCTCAGAATAAGAAGACCCTGTACCTCCTGGGTGAACTGAGGAGAGGGGCGCCCCCTCTGGGCGGTGTGCCCACAAATGCAAATCCTCTGCTCAGCGCTCCGCATGGAGAGGAGGATCCTTTTGAAGTGGGGCGACGTCCCATGTGGGCCCGCTGCCAAAGGATGTTAAGCCAGGTACTTTAACAGAAAGTGTGGGTGGGACTGGTTGGTGAGGCCCAGGATGCGGGAGAAGTTGGAGTGGGCCTCGCAGGACCAGTGCTGGGCTGAAATTGCAGGGTTAGTAACGGCAGCGATCCAGGTGCCAAGGATCTTGGCTGCATGGGCCTCAAAATTGAGCAGACCCATACCACCACTATGGCGAGGGCCAAACATGACATTCAGGCACACCAGCAGTGGGCGGCCCGACCAAAGCCACCCTTGCAGAAGGGCGTATAGTAATTGAAGAAACTTGGTGAAAAAGCGATGGCGTGGGCCTCAAACCAAACTTTAGAGAGGAGCATAGAGTTGGCTAGTACAACCCTGCCTGTAAGGGAAGTCTGATGGGCTCTGAGAGAAGCTATGCGTTTTGTCACATTGTCCATTATACAGTTTTCCATCACCAATGAGGCGTATCTGCCTGCCTCCAGCCACACCCCCAAATGGAGGACGGGGCCAACGGTAGGACTTTGCACAAAGGGGAGCACAAGCGGGGCGGTGTGGGGTGGGGAAGGCAGTCTAACTCATGCGCTAGTTGACGGAGTGGATAGATAACTGGGCGCTGAGGCCCAGCGGGCTTGATACTGACCCAGGAGAATGATTTCAGTTTTGGAGACGTTAAGTGCAGCATTACTTACCTTGGAGTAAACCTGGATAGTATCTTCAAGCGCGCGTACATCATGATTGTTAGACACCCTAACCACACAATCATAAGCAAATGCCAACATATTGACAGGGGCTTGGACTTGCACATGGACCCCAGTAAGTTGGGCATTCACATTTTGAAGTAGTGGGTCAAGGCTGAAGTTATACAAGAGTGGGCTAAGAGGGTCCCCTTGTCATAGGCCCCTTAGAGGGCGGACTACATCCTTGAGAAAGCCAGGGTCACGTACACTCATTGTGGCGGATTCCGTTAGCAACAACACCCAATTGATGAAGTGAGGGGTAGGCGGAACTTGTGGAGGCAGACTTTGAGGCAATCCCAGTTGACCCTATCATAGGCCTTCTGTTGGTCTAAAAATACAAGTGCTCCAGAGGCTGTGGACTGACAGACATTGGCCACGGTGTGTATTGTCCCAAATTGACCTTCTGGATATGAAACCAAATTGTTCAGAGAGATGAGAGCAGAGGCAGCAATCCCTAGACGGTTAGCCATGATTTTTAAAAAAAAGTTTTGTATCAGTGTTAGTGAGAGAAATTGTGAGCCATTTGAACAAGTCTAACTTATCCCCTTTTTTGAATAGCGTAATGGTGTAGGCCTCTTGCCCTCCTGGTAGGAGGCGCGTTTCCAGAAGGCATTGGTTAAGAGAGGCAAGTAGCAATGAGTATAAATCCTTGAAATACTTCTTTTAGAACTCATAAGGGATGCCATCTGGGCCTGGGCATTTCCTATTTGGTGCACCGCAAATGGTAGACCAGAGTTCAACCCAAGTAATCATATTCATCAACTCCAGGAATCAGGAAATGGTGCAGATGTGTGCACAATCAAGAAAATTTTCCATTTTGGCCAGCTGAACTGGTTCAGATTGATACGGTTCAGAGTAATAGTTTTTTATTTTGATTGCCAATTTGGCTGGCATATCTGCTACGGATTTGTCTGGCCTTTGCACCTGTGTGCAGGCCAAGCTCTGGCGCAGTGCAATGAATTTTCTAAAAAAGTAAGTGGAGCACATGTCGCCCACTGTAATGTGTTTAGCTTTGTACTGAACACAAACATGATGATTGTTTTGTCTCACAAGGGCGTTAAGGTGGGCGGCCACTTATTCCCACTTGCGGCCCCAGGCTGGGCTGTAGCCCGCAGCTGGGGTGTTGGACTCCAGGTGGTATAACTCTGCCAGAGTGCGCAAAATGACTGCTGAGATGGACCTTGAGCAGTGGGAGGAGAGGTGGTGAGCTTAGCGGATTGTGCTTGCCTTGAAGTAGACCATGCTGAAATTAGATCTGCACAAAACAGTGTGACAAACTCTGGAGCTGAGGTCATGGATTCTACTCATGAGGAAAACTTGGTGATGCGATTTTGGCAGAGCGAAGTTTGCACCATTTTGGATCCTGAGCTGCTGGGTTGGATAAATGGAATGAAATTGATAACATCCTGTGGTCGGAGAAATCGATTTTTGTTGTGGTGAAATGGGAAATTTGGGTACAAATTTTCAACAGCGCAAGGATAAGGTCAATGCGGGACATGGACCTTAACTAGACGTTGTGTATGTGGGGGCACTACATGTTTTTGAGTAGAGGAGCATGGCGTGGCAATGCATCAACCAACCCTAGGGTGGCTTTGAGAATGCGGAGTTCAACATGCCCTGTGGGGGTGAAGGCGATGATGGCCAGCGGTCTGTGGATGGGCTCAACCAGAAGTTTATGTCTCCAATGATGAAAGGGTCAGGGGGCAATTGGAATGGAATTGACCGATGAGAAAGATTCTTAATGCTCACATGCTCAGATTGGGGCTAATTTGTTGACGATAGCATGCACTTTGTCATCCCATGAATGGGTGACACAAGGATGCGGCCATCAAGGAATTAATTTGACAATATAAATTTAAAATATTTGTTCACTCGAACTAGCACCCTACAGTGCTTGATCCAGAAGGAGAGGGAAGGGAGGAGCATAGTTTTCCATGATTCCTCAGAACCGCATGGACAATGGGTTTCCTGAATGGCCAGAATGTCCACGGGTAAATTATTTTGTAAAAAAACCCAGTTTCCTAGCCTGGGATGGTGAGGCCTAGAGTCCAGCGATGTTCAACGTCCCTAAAGTAAAGGCTCACCCCATTGCACCTTAAGTGTGAGGGGAAGGGCACCCTAGCCCTTCAGCCTTCTCTTGTTCTTCACGGCGCTTGTTAGCGCCTCAGGTATGTGATGATACAGAGTAATTGTTGGAGTGGTTAGCTTTAGAAGTTGGGTTTGCATTAGCTTTTGCCTTCGCTTTTTTCCCACTGCATGATGCGTTTTTTGTGGTGTGTGTATTTTCAGTGCACCATCGCTTGGAGGTGAGATATTGGAAGGAAAGTTGATGACTGACTCGGTCCTATTGGTGCTTGGGCGCATTTGTTGGGTGAAACTGACTCGCCCATTGGGTGTTCAGCTTGGGTGGCCCAATCTGATTGGTCAAGGGATTCACGAGCTGCTTCTGCCATGAAATTTTCAATGTCCTCCTGGAGCTGGGATGGCAGGATTGCAGAAGCGGTCTTGGCCGCCTCCTTGGCTGCCGCCTTGCAAGCCAGTTTGGCCTTCTTCCCCTCTTGTGGGGACACTGGTTTTACTAGGATGTAATAGACTTGTGCTCCCCAAAGGATTGCTGTCTTGGTGTCTATTGTCAGTTTATAGTGGGCTTCTACACCGCCCATTGAATCTGAGACAATTTCTTGATATGTAACGCCATCCTTGATGGGGCAGGTGTGGGCCTTGTGGCCAAAAGCGCTACAGAACACGCAGATGGGAGGTGCTTTGTCCACTGTGACCCTGAAAGGATGGGTGGCATGTCCATCGACTTTGACAAAAGAGGTATGTGGGATTTGGGTTAGATCCTCCACTATCCCCATGGCTGGGGTTAGGACTGCAATCGCTTTGCCTGTGCACAGGTTTGGCATTAGCATAAAGTGCTGAATTTTGAAGGATTGTATTTCGCCGTATATGGCGATCCCAGCCTTCAGGTGGTGTTTGAGTATGGTGCGCTTGACCATTGTAAGCAGGAAGTTGAAAGTTACAAAAATTTGATTCAATTTTGTCCAATGGGTGCGCTTTGTTTTGACGACCTGCTGACCATCCGGGAGGTCTACAATTATGTGCACCTTTGCAGCTTTGTCCACCGCTTCCTTACTCTTGAAGCCAAGATCCAGCCAACCGTGTGGCATGGAATGGGGTGCAACGTACACTGCATTCGGGAAATGTGTTTACATCCCCACAAAACATCTCCCAAAGTGCTTTTTGCTGAACATCCATGAATACCCACACCATGTGTATCACTGATAATAGTGGTTGGGAGTGCAGCATATTGATGTACTGGTTGCAACGCGCTTGCCAAGCTAGAATTTCTGGGGAAATGGTAACTGCCAGTTTTTTATTTAGTTTATCTACTCCTCTGGGTTCACCGGGGCGTTTGTGAAACTTGGATGATGTGAGGCCAACACCTGTGCCCTTGACTTTAATCGCCAACTGCTCCCCAACATTAGGCGCCAACTAATCTCGTTGGTGAGATTATCAAACTTTACCTAGACTTGAATTGAATTTGTTGAAAAAGTGATTGCAACAAGAGAGAAAAAATTGCTTTTATTCAAATATTAAAGGGAAAGGAAGGCATGTAGGGGAGTAAGTTTTATATTATGATAACCATGAGTATGAACAGTCTAGCAATCTGGAGCACATATGACAAGGCCTTTTGAAATCATTGAGAAAAAAATTACAGATTCTTGCATCAAAAGCTTCCATTGAAAGGCTTTTTATTATTTGGATGCATGCTAAGTTTTTAAAGAAATACTATCAGCGTTCTAATTATCAATCACTAACTCACATGATTCAGTTTAACCCCAATCATAATTGTTCCCTTATGTTTGGTCAAGCAGGGGAAATGTTTTAATTGGTTTCCAACAATCTGTGATATATTATGACTCTTTACTTTTCTTTATACTTTAACTGATAATTAGATAAGGATTTGATAAGTTCTTAGGAATGAACCTTCCCCGCATCCCCCAAATCTTTAGGTAGTGGTCATAATAATACAAGACTGGTAAATCCGCAGGGGCAATTATTAATTGGTATTTATAATAACAGATTCAATCCCTAATCCCTGCAGATGCAGCTTTTTCTTCATTAATTTGTTGGTAACTGTAGCATGTGGCCTTAATTTTCCTATTGCCTATTATATTATTTTAATAATATCTTCCATTTCCCCATGCCAGCGCTAAATAGTTGGTAATATGGGCATATATAACTACAGAAGTTTAGTCATTTTAATTGCAATTGGCATAATGCTACTTTTATGTAAAGCCTTGACCCCTATAATTTTCTTTCCTTGCCTAATTTGGCTAATAAGCCTCCAATTCCCTATTCTTAAGTGCTTCTGAGTACAGAGAGCTTGAAATAATAAGAACTTTGGAAATGTGAAACAAAAATCTGAGCAGGACCATAATCTGGAGGCGACTTTTTCTGACATAGAAAGCTCAGACTAGAACAAAGATTAGTTTAGCAATCTCCTGAGCCACTAGAAGTACTAGATGCTTTAAGTACACATTCACTTTTGTTAATAGCACCTGTTCCAATAACAAGGTTTTCTTTTGTGTAATAATATCAAAGTTACTGCCCCTCAAACAGTACTTTACATTTTTGTAGTTAATAACCTGTGCACCATAAATTCAAGTCCCATGCACCAATTTCAACAGACACAAGGACACTTGAATGGGCATACCAGTTTTGCATCCTTAGGTGGTTGTTACTCTTTTGAAAATACCTTCTCCTTGTTTATGGACATTAATTAAGAATTAAACTGGAAAGGCATGGAGGTTTCATAATCAATCTTGATGTTTCCTTCTTTTCATAGTTTATAGTCATTGTATCCAGTACTGTATGTCTTAGTGTGGTCCAGTAGTTCACTGAGGTCACTTTATCTTTATTCAGTTGACTATTGCAATACAATTGCTTCAATGATAGCTATCACACGGACTGAATAAACAATGGTGTATCAATTAATCTTCTCTATGGACACGGTTTAACCTTAATTGACTTTTACTGGTTTTTTAATGATGTTTCTAAGAAGAATTGTGACTTCTTTTTGATAACTGGAGCTATTAAAGCAGGAATCACACATGGCTTTTGAGCTTTGGCTCCTTCATGACAGTATATTTTCTGCGTTTGTTACAGCATATTACACTGATGTCGACAAGTACTATTTGTTCATAAACATAAAATTTATTTCCTCACAGGCGTACAAGGCAGTCTTAAACTAAGTTTCAACAGTGGGATAGCTGTTTTACCCTTTGACTTCAATGTATATTGACTTAATAACTTATATTTTTAGTTTAAAGCACTCCTATTTTTCCCATTTCTTCTTCTCCTCATCCTGAGATATCATATCATTTGGTAGTTGAGAATACTGATTTAACTTTTATTGTAATAGAATTACCTTAAATTATACTAGGAACTGCTTTATATGAGAAATAACGGTCGTTATTAAGCACCACATTTGGGGTGACCAAGATTTCTAATCAAGTAGTAATAGTAGTGCGGAATAAGTTCTTAAAGCTTTAATTAGATCAGGCATTTCAGTTTGAAACTTGGATAGGTAATTAATGTCTAATTATACAACAATCTTTCATGAGCTTTGACAGCATGATGTTGGTAGGTATTCTGGTATCCAAGGCTGCAAGTACTTTGACCCTATTATGGTGACTTCCACTTGTGTAATTCTGCTCTACTCAATATGCCTGATAAGGTTTTAAACTCTCAATATGACTGAATCTTAATAACTCTTTTAAGTAGTAGAAACTCCTTTAAAGGTTCAGATGTCTCATAAACCTTTTGTTTAATAATCTTAATGGTAGGTTCAATAAGATCTCTCCATAATCTATGGTCACAACAATCTGATTTTGGTTTGAAGCTTATCCAATTTGGATTGTTCTATGGGTTCAAAATTCTCAGTGTTTAGTCACAGAAGAGCAAGGACATTCACTTATTTTAGCACTACTATTACATAGTGACCTGACTCTACTCTTAAACCACGCTCATCATCAATACTGTTGATGTGTTATACTACACAGCTAACTGATCTGAATGTTTTCACTTTAAGTTCTTTATTTTCTCTTCTCTCAACTTGGGATCTCTACAAAAGTCTCACCCTTATCACGATTGGCCTCCATGAGGTGTAAGGCAATACTATTGTGATTGCACGCCCATGCGCACGCCCAGGTAACAGTAGTGCTAAGCATAAGATATTGGCGTAACAACAAATAGATTATTAGGAGATAGAGAATGAGCTATGGACAGACCAACGCAAAACTGGATTAACGCAAGTTGCCAGGGCTCCAGGTGGAAAACTGATATAATGACATTGGAGACCACACCAGCTGGGATCATGACAGCAGTTGTTGGGACTTCAGGGGAGGAACTCCAACCTGGCCCCGGTTAATCAGGGCCCCAAATCCCTCAGCGAGATAAGAGGTTATTAAGGCCCAAAGTTAAGCTAAAAACGGAAAGGAGATTGAGAGAAACGGTGAACTTATTAATATGATCCTCAAGGTATTTATAGAACCTCAATGGGTCATGAATGGGTGGATTCAGCATTGATTGCTAAGGCTGAGGGAAAACAAATAATACAAGGGGATTGAGCGCATCCTTACCATAATTCGCCGGTGCACCTGAAAGGGTTAATTGAATGGGTTTCCGCGCCTGAAAGTGATTCCCCACAGCCCAATTGGTTTGTTCAGCATCCTTGGCATTAGTCGCTGATATTGAATTTAATATTAAATTTTAATAAATTATTGGGCTGATCCCCAATACTTTTGATTGGGCTTACCCAAAATTAGTGGGGAGCCCAATTTTGCATCTGCACATAGGTGGGTCATGACCCTTAGTCAGGGCTTCCCCAATTAAGGGAAAATCCTTACAGAGCCCCCTCTAAGCCTCAACTAGGGGTCAGAGCCAAGTCAGGGGCACCAGATCTGAGCGGCAGGGTGGAACAGCCAAGGTAGCTGGCATGGACACAATGGCAGGATGTGGTGGGCATCATCAGCGAGTGGCCCCAGCATCAGTGTAAGAGCTGGCATTGGTGCTGGGGGCAGAATCAGGATTAGCACCTGGCATTGGCACTGGGGCCAGAATCAGCACAGGGGCTGGCATCAGGAGGAAGTCCTGGCATTGGGTTGATACCCAGCATTTGTGCTGGGGCTTGCATCAGCATATGAGCTATATTGGGAGGAGGTCCCAGAATCAGCGATGAGGCTGTCATTGGAGATGACACCCCGGATACCTGGCTTGCCCACTTGGGTCAGAGGCCAGGGACTGCCCTCCTCCTTGCGTTTTTAGCTCTCACTGAGAGCATGAGTGCCCTTGTAGTGAGCACCATTTTGTAGGAAACCAGCTGTTTTTCTCTGGTACTTTTATGCTGTTGGCTTCCACAAAGATTTATATAAATTTCAAAATAAAGCTTTATGAAAATTAGGTTTATGATTTTTTATTATAAGTGCAAGGGTTAACCAGAAAACGATCCCCTTCAACATCTGACCATTTGGTATTTAAAGTGATATGAGGGTCAAGGGCAATTTGGGGATATGTTTGGAATATCTTGACCTAATCCAAATTATTAAATATGAGGAGATAACGTATCTTAGCTCAGGAACTTACTTCAAGGTAGCGGAAGGAAAGAAGAGGAATTTTGATTGGAAAAACATACCCGTGAGGTAACGTTTTTATGAACTTGAGCCAATCCCCACCTGAGAAATTTTTAGAACCTTGGGGGACCCCATCAAGCCTATAAAAGGGGTCCCCGCGTAGGTGCTTTGATAGACTTTAGAGTGGTTTGGGAGTGCTTTTAATGGTATCCCCAAAGTCTGTTGTGGGATTGGAGAAATCCAATTACTCAGTTTTATGTTGAGTGCCTGTAGAGTCTCAAAAGATGACACAAGCCTGGGGGCTCTGTTGGATTTTTCCAGACTTAATAATAATTGACTTAATGACCCAGGCTTGTGGGATTTGTTGGTCTATGTCATAATTAGTAATAATGTCAATCAAGTTTAAATCAAATCAATTACTATTTAGTGGTACAAATCACCTTGGTATATGTTACCAATTGCTCAAGAGGAGTGACAGTTTAGTTATTTGCAGACTCATCAGAAGAAATGCTGTCTTGAGATAAATGTCAGTTAAACAACAACCCTGAGGCCATGTGGACTTACCCCAGATTCTAATAGATTGTGGACCCTCAGACGAATTTATTGTGTTCACTGGCTAAGTGCAACTGAGAAATGAGGTGTCATGGGTAAGGTGGTTTCATTAAAATACTATAAATTTTCTCCAAGTCCATAAAAATAAATGCAATCTTTTATAACTAAAAGTTAATAGTTTAATATACAAGTTTTTTATGATTAATACTTTTTCGTTGTATTAAGTCAAGTAATTACTTAGGATCAAAAAGATCAGGGCAGCGATCCAATGTATAAGTAAATGACAAAAGAATTCAGCCTTGGGGTGTCATTTTTAAGGAACTTATATCTTGACTTTTGTCACCATCTAGTCTATTATCTTTATAATATAGGCGCTCAAAACTCCAACTTATCTCAAAATAAGAACAAGCCTAATTGAAATAGGCCAAAACTTGAACAATCAACTAGCTGGAATCTTTATAAAACAGATCTACCCAATCTAAAGCCTAGTGTTATGGCTGGCCTCATGTTACCAAGCTTTATGTTGTAATTCTGATATGACTAAATGATATGCTCTAAGTCATTATGGAAGAATGGGTATAATCTTCTGAACCTGATTATGAGTTACTTTGTTTGACGCCTTAGGATGAGGAGATAATGGGTTAAAAATTATTTTGGATTACTTCAAAATTGAGCAATAGGTGATGTCAACGAATGACAAATAATGAGATGTCAATATAAAATGGATATATTGATGGATCGCCTCAAACTGGACTGATCATGAATTTAATAAATGATGAACTCTGCTGGACCAATGATAATATGGCAGAACAGATACTATAAGCAAAAGGGTTGGTATTGATTGAGGTCACTGAAATATTGGTGAGATGAGAAGATTGAGAGGGGGCAGTTGTTATTCAGAAAGTGACAGCAGAGCAGCGAGCATCCACTGAAATTATTAATGTTAAATAAAGAAGTGTTGGAGCAATAGCTCCCATTTAGTATATATTTATTTAATGTGTGTGATGAGGACTGACGATATCCTTATTGTCCATTATATTTCTCAGTGGGTATGACCCTGCACAAAAACCCTTTGGCATATCTCAACAGTTCTGCCAAAATTATAATAGTGGTGCTCATTACAGGGGGCCCATTGTTATGGTTGAATGACATGATAGTGGGCACCAACCCTAAGGATAAGGCTGGGAGGCAGGAGGCCTAGAAGGTGAAATTTAAGGACCTCCATGACCTCAAGCACATATTAGACCAACGCTGGGTACAAGCTAAATATGCCCAGGTTGGTACTAGTTTGGTGCATAATGCCCAGGCCATTTCGTCAGCCCAGGCATTAAAACAGACGATTTATTATATTAACAATGATGGTTTGATTTGGTTTATTAAAGAACGGGGTTTTGAAACCTGTTCCATTTATGAAACTACACGTTTGGGTATGATACAGCTTCAATCAATTACTCAATTGAAGTTCATTTCAGTGTATTCTTATAATCCATATGGAATGTTTGCCTATTGATGAATCAGTGCATTGGGAACGCTTCAGCAGACCCCAAATTACCCTGATGAAGTTTAAATCTTGTTTTCCTTGACCAACATTCTTTGTTGGTCAACTTTCAATAAACTTCCCCATCTTCCCATTTTATTTTATGTTATTTCTGACAATCCTGTGCGCATACCTCTTCGAGGAGGTCTCAAGCTACATTAACCATACCATTTTACATATGATTTGGTTAGCCCCTAGTGCACCATTGATTCGCCCATGTTCCCTCCAACCTGGGACGCTTATCCCTTTCCCCTTTGTTCACTGAGTCGCTTTTGGTTGAGTATTTTTATAATGATTTCACTTCTTACTTACATTATTATTTCTCCAGCACCCTTTGCTGATCTCTAGTAACTTTTGTGTTAACAGCTAGTTCCCTGGCGTTGGACCTGTGCACCAAGCACTAACACGCTGGGGACAGGAGAGTTATAGACACTCTACTTACATTAGTTGACCAACCTCTTAATTTTATGTGCACAAAATTTTCCGTGTGGGATTTTCCCTAAGTGTAAATGGTGGGCGCCAGCTGTGGGCTTTGGCTGTGGTCAGCTTCACCACTGTTTCCTCTTTTCCCCGAAGGTTGAGCATCTCAGCGTTATTATAGTTGCCTCCAACTGGAAATTACCCACCCTTAATGCTTGTACCTGGTGGATACAGACGCTTTCAGGTCCAAAAGTTATGATTCCCCAACTTTCTGCCAAAATTATAAAATTCAATTTTAATAAAAGAGTTTTACTTTGACAGCACGTTCAGACAATGCTGGCGGAAATAGTGCAGATGGCCATGGGGGTGGTAGTTTTGGATACCGTCGGGCATTCTGTTGCTGTTATGGGAATAGGGTCATTCACATCTAAAACGCATTTTATAATGGAAACACTATGTATACCTCTAAACCATATTTTCTCTCTCATTGCTCATATAAGGAACCTATTCCTGTGTACCAAATTACCTCAGAAAATCCCCGTTTGACCTCTTCCATGATTTGCAGCACTCAGGAAGTCGAAAAGGAACTGTGTTTAAAATATGAAAATTTTTATGCTCCTGTTGAGATTATGGTGAGATATGTGGCCTCAGAAATAAGAGTGGCCAAGTATCCCTCTCCATTCTTTGATTCAAAACCATACCATTGTGACATGTTTATGCCAGATGAAGAGTTTGGTAGTGATATACTGGCATTATAAGCTTTAAAAAAAGACCATTTTGGGTATTTTCTAATGACTGCTACCCTTTCCTCCCCTTTAGGGAAACTCAGCATCATTATTCTATTGGATACTGGCGCCACTGGAAACTTTATGGACCAGAGCCTAGCTGACTACCTTGGGCTGAGTTACTAAGTGGTATGGTTAGGGGAGGTGCTTCCCAACTTACTCCCCCTCTGAAGATCATTGGGACAGTGGACTATCAGGTTAGCAAGTACCACTTGTCTGATCACTTCTAAGATATCAAAAACCTCAAATACCCTACATTTTGGGTGTGGAGTGGTGGCAGAAGTTTGATGTTTGAACCAACTTGATTGAGAATAGCTTATCCCTAACATTAAAGAATGGTCGCATAATAGTTGTTCCTTTATCAGAGGAGAATGTCCAAGGAGAATTGCCCCACTGGTACCACCTTTATAATTTTAGCCTTGCTTCTATGCTGAAGCCCACCGTGGAGGTTCCCCTACCTTCTTGTTTGGAGGGTTTGGAATCTTCGTTTGATACCGCATCTGCTAACAAACTACCTGATCATTACTAGTATAGCTATGATCTCAAATTCACTGTGGATCTGGTGCAGATTTCTTCCCCCTATTTATCCCCTGAGTGTCCTGGAGGAAGAGGCTTTAGATGTGTGGGTGAAAGAGCAGTTAGCAAAAGGCGCTATTTTTCAGCGTACCTCCCCTGTATGCTCCCCACTTCTCTTTGTTGAGAAGGCTGATGGTACTCTACGCCCATGTGTAGAAAATGGGAACCTCAACAACGTCACTGTACCAGATCTACATCCCATCACTTTGGATTCACTGATTTCACGCTATTTAAAGAAGGTGAAGGTCTTCTCCAAGCTGTATTGCCTCAATGCGTTCAATCAGATTAGGATTAAAAAGGGGGCAAGAGTGGTTAACCGCATTCTGTACCAGAAAGGGGATTTCCAGCTTTGGGTCATGTCCTTTGGGCTTAAGAATGCCCCTGCTATCTTTCAACGCCGCATTGATGCAATGTTGGGGACTTGTTAGGGGTATGCATGGTGGCCTACATGGATCATATCCTGGTCTTTTCCCCTAATCATGAGTCCCATGTGGTACACCTTTGGCAAGTGGTGGAGAGGTTAAGGGCAGCCCACCTTACGCTAAAGATTAGCAAGTGTAAATTCTTCAAGTCTCAGGTCACTTTTCTGGGAAACGTTGTGTTTGACCAGTGACACATGATAACTCCAGACAAGGAGAAGGCTACTCGTGAGTGACCCACCCCCACTTTGGTCAAGGAATTGAGGAGCTTTTTGGGGACGTGTACGTTCCTCAAGAAGTTTATGCCCAATCTTTCCGAGATAGTAGCACCCTTATATAGACTAGCGAGGAAAAGGTGTTTCAGTTGTCCCCCATTTTGGAGGATGCTTTCCAAGCAAGAATTTGCACCCTGCTATCCACTTCAGTCCTTTGAAATGTCAACCCCAATAAAAAGTTCATTGTGTCTACTGATGCTCCAACTTCGCCATAGTGGCTGCCTTGTTACAAGTAGGCAAAGATGCGATAGAGAATCCGGTGGGATATTTCTTCTAAGAAAATGTCTCTGCCTGAGTTGAAATATGCCGTTTATGACAAAGAGTTTACTAGAAGTGGTGGAGGCGCTGACTTATTGACGTCACCACTTGAATGGCTCCACCCATTCATTATGTGTATGTACAAATCACCATGCCTTGCTGTACTATCGCGCCCCTCATGTCCTAACCCCATGGCAGGCCCGTTGGCATGAGACCCTTGCCCAATTTGCCTTTTCTTACGAGTTCACCAAGGGCAAGGATAATGGTTTGTTGGATTCTTTAGGCCGCAACCCTGCTTTAGCTCCTGATCCAAAGGAGGTAGAAGTTAATAACACTCAGATGATTATTCCGCCAAATAAAATTGTGTCTCAACTTCCCTCTCCCCCAGCCAATGGGCCAGGCGCTTGCAACTCTGGAAAATGTGGAGGAATATAGTATGTTCAGAAAGTTAGTCCTTTCTCAGCCGCTATCATCTGAATATACTATGGTAATTGTGAAGAGCGCTTTTAATCAAGAGGATCTATCCATGGGCTATCACGTGAAGGATAAAATGGTGTGGTTACAGTGGCGCCTATGGGTTCCTGATGGACCACTGCGCCTGGAAATCATCTGGGACCATCATGATGGACTCACCGTTGGTCATCCTGAGAAAGCAAAGACCTTGGAGTTAATATGACGCACCTACAATTGGAAGGGCTTGCCTGCTCAGATGGGACGGTATTATAATGAGCGCCTGATCTGCAACCAAGTGAAACCAAATTGTCAACCTTTAGCAGGGTTGTTAATACCAGTCCAGAAGGCTGAAGGGCCCCGGACTTTGCTATCAGTGGATTTCATTGTAGAATTACTATTTTCTGATGGTTATGATGTCATCATGGTGGTGATGGACCGTTTTACGAAGTTCACCCACTTTATTCCTTGCAGAACTACAATAACCGCGGATGAGATGGCTAGGCTCTTTGTCACTCACGTTTTTGCGCTCCATGGGGTTCCCCATGAGCTTATCAGTGACTGGGGACCCCAGTTTACTTACATCATTTGGGAAGAGTTGTGTAAGACTCTTCAGAGTCGCCCCCACCGTTTGACTGCCTATCACCCCCAATCAGATGGGCAGACTGAACGAGTGAACAGTGCTTGGAACAGTTCCTGCAGTGTTACACCGCCGCGGATCATTCAGATTGGGTTTCTCACCTTCCTATGTCCCAATTTAGCTACAACAACACTTTGCATTATTTGATTAGTTGTTCCACTTTTTTGCTACCCATGAGTTTAACCCCGGCTTTTACATGGATCCCAGCTGTGGATCTAAAGTTGAAGCGGTGGTAGACTTTGCAAGACTATCAAGAAGGTCCGCCAGGGGATTTCCACAAGTTTGGAGGCGGCAATGCAAGACTATAAGGAGAACGCTGATGATAAGCGTTGAGTGGGTCCAGCGTACAATAAAGGGGATCTCGTGATTCTTGATGCTTTTAACATACCTATCAAGAAGCCATACAAAAAACTAGGACCAAAGAGGATTAGCCTTTACCACGTTGTTAGAAAGGTGGGCGATGCCTCATATCAGTTGGATCTTCTCTGTCTTTTATAAGAGCAAATTGACGTTGTTTAAGGGCCCTCCAACAGAGACTCCTGAGGCTTATCTTGTGAATGGGGCGCCAGAGTTGGAAATGGAGGAAATAGTAGCCTCCTGCCGTGTTAAAGGAAGACTTGAGTACCTGATATCTTGGAAGGGTTTTGACGCTGCAGAGAACAGTTGGGTATCAGCGCGTGACTGTGAGCATGCCCAAGATCTGATTGAAGCCTTCCATAAACGTTCTCTAAGCCTCTGGATCTCAACCCAAACTGACCGTTGCCGCTATGAAGTTGGACCCAGCCCACAAGAACTTTTCCCTTGCACAAGCCCCTGAAGGGGGGTTGAGCCCCATTAGGAGGAGAGGGTAAGGTCATGGTTGAATGACATGATAGTGGACACCAACCCCAAGGATAAGGCTGGGTGGCATGAGACCCAGAAAGTAAAAATTTAAGGCCCTCCCTTATCTCTAGCACACATTATGCCAACGCTGGGTACAAGCCAAATATGCCCAGGTTAGTACTAGTGTGGTGCATAACTCCAGCCCCTTTCGTCAGCCCAGGCATTAAAATAGATGATTTATTCTATTAAAAGAGACAGTTTGATTCAGTTTATAGAGGAATAGAGTTTTGAAACCCGTTCCATTTATGAAACTATGCGTTCAGGTTGGATACAACTTCCATCAATTACTAGAGTGAAGTCTGTTTTGGTGTATTCTACCAATTTGGAAGGAAATGTTTGCCTATTGTGAATTGGTGCTTGGGACCGCTTTGGCACACCCCAAATTACCCCAACAAAGTTTAAATCTGTTTTCCTTGACCAACATTCTTTGTTGGTCAACTTTCCCAATAAACTACCTCATTTTTCCAGTTTTATTTTATGTTCTCTCTGACAATCCTGTGCGCGTACCTCTTCTAGGAGGTCTCACGCTACATTAACCATACCATTTTACATACAATTTGGTTAGCCCCTAGTGCACCATTTGTTCGCCCAAGTTCCCTCCAACCTGGGAAGCTTATCACTTTTCCCTTTGTGCACCACATCGCTTTTGGTTGGATATTTTTTAATGATCTCACTTCTTTACTTGAGTTATTATTGCTCCAGAACCCTTTACTGAATTCTAGTACCTTTTGTATTAATGGCTAGTTCCCTGGTGGTGGACCTGTGCACCAAGCACTACCACGCTGGGAACATGAGAGTTATAGACACTCTTCTTACACCCATTGATCATTCAAAAATGTAAAATTATTCATTTGCCAGCCATGTCATCTCCAGCTTGCTTTGACAGGGTATTTGCATGACCCAACACACCAGTGGAATATGCAGAACTCAAACTTGCCTTGAACGATCTGCTTAAAAGGCAGGAGGTACTTTTGCAGAAGGTTTGTATTGATAAGCTGCCTCTATTGATCACAATGGTAATATTCATAGGTTCCTTGAGTGATTTGAGTTTGTAACAGAAGGAGCCTCAGATCAATGAAAAGCAAAACTGTTAGTATCCACTTGAAATGGAAGTATTAATAAAGTCACCTATTACCTTCCTAACGGTTCCTTTTCATATCAAGAGTTAAAGGACACTTTGCTGTGGCTGTTCAGAGGACCTGCCAAGATGTCGCAACAGAAGGCAGAGTTCTTGACCATTGGCTTTAAGCTTAATGAAACTCTCACCACATTTGCTGATTAGTTTAGAGATGAGGCTTACATGTTAATTGGGACAGTAATTTTTTTCCAAATCAGATGTGTGCGTTGTGATGACCTCCGTGGTGAAGCCATATCGTGAGCTTTACAATGACATGACCCCAATGTTGTATGACAACATCTCTAAATTAAAAGATTGTTCAGTTGTTGTTTAGACTATCTGTAACCTTCCCACCACCCAATACCAAGAGGAAGTATACTGCTACCATCATCAAACCTTCTTATTTGGAAAAATTTGGCCATTCAGTTCAGATTCTGTTGAGCAACCCTCAGCAGTCCAACTTACTCTCTGGACCTGCTTATCGTCAACAGCTTAACTACTGACTTAGGCATAATTATGCCGATTTCTCTAAACAAAATACTAGCAAGGGCCATCTTACAGCAATTAAGGATAAAGACCCAACAGGGTTTATTTTTGAATGTGGCCGCCCTGGAAACTTGGCAAGAGGTTGCCCCAATCATCAGGTCCGTCACATACAGCAGGAACAGCACTATCTTGGAGAAGGCAGAGCAGAGTAGAGATGGGACTCTCTACCTCCACTATCCCAACCCCAAACGTCTCACCCGAACTTATACTAATCTATTCAGTGGATTCCTTTTGTATGGCCGCGCATTATTATATCAACATCCAGTTGGAGGAGTGAATATCTTGACGCGTGGGCAATTAAATGCCACAGCGCAGAAGGATCTCTAGTTTAGCCTAAGCTATATGCTTGTCAAATGTTCAACCAAGTTTCCCCTGACAAGTTGGATCCATCCGCAGATTCACCATCCATTCAAGGAGTAAGTGTCGCCTTCCTGGTCAACACTATTATCAAAGAATACCCTAAAGTTGGTGAAGGGATTGCGAGTTTCCTTGAAATTAGAGTTTCTCTTAATGTCCATGTGTTAAACAGTTCAGATTCATCATACTCAGAATGTAAATACTGTGACATTTTTGTAGCCAAAACATGAGTCCATGCGATAATACATACATGTGCTCCAGTCAACATAGTTTCCGCGAAGCTGGTGGCAAAGTTGATATTAAAGCTGGATGTAGAGCACTAGATGGTGTATGGCACCGCTGGAGCGAATAGCACGGTCTCTGAGGGAGCTTACAGCGCATTAACTTTGCAGTTTGGGTCAATTGCTGTGGTAGCCCCAGAGATAGTGTTACTAAACAGTAATTACGATTTCTCAATTGGAACCACCTTTCTGTGACATTTTAGTGCTATCATTGACATAACAGAGGAAACATTCAAACTTTTGGGATAGCGGATCCCAATTTCTTTACCTCCAGCGGAGTGCCAAAGGATCTGGTGCACATGGGATATATTAACACTGCATACAGTGATGAGGTGATCCTAGTTCATTACTATTGACTGAAAAGTAAGACCTGAGCCCTTTCCCAACAGATATATGAGAATCAAGGGCTACTTCTCGCGCTGCTAGGCCTATATCTATTCCTTCTGTACACCAAGTCATAGCGAACATTGAATTGGAGGTAGAAGTGCCAGTTTGATTCTATAGGGAAGTCATTGGGCCATACCATCAATTGCAGCTTTAGCCTTACATGGCTCCAGGCATTATACTCCCATGAAGCAGGTCAAGATTTTGTTAGCAAATTTGCAGCACAAACCAATTAAATTCAACAAAATTAAATAGTGGCATATTTACACTTGATTCCTGTTGAGGAGGTCCTCCAAGTTCATGGGTTTGGGTTGCTGAATGAATTTGGGTTACCAATCAATTCACATCTCATATAATGACAGTTGTACCATGCGGAAATTTAGTTAAGCTATCAGAAGGACTGCAGGATAAAGCAAAATCTTTATTCAAAAAATATAAAGAGGTTTTTGCTGCTGACAATCATGACTTAGGTTAGCTTGGGGGGTGGTCCATCAAGTGGACACTGGGGATCATCATCCCCATCAGATCCCAGCCTGCCCGCTGGTCTAAGGCAGCCAAGGAAGTAGTAAGTGAGGAAATTGACAATCTTTTTGAACAAGTGATGAATGAACAATCAAAGAGTCCATAGGCTTTACCATTCTGATTGTCAAAAAAGGATAGTACCAACTGGTTAGTAATAGACTACTGGAAGCTCAACAGCATTACCAAAAAAAACTCATTCCACTTGCTGCGGATTGACGATGCTTTGGATTAGTTAGGGGGAGCATGTTACTTCTCAGTGATGGATTTGATATCCAGTTATTAGCAAATCGAGTTGCCCACAGCAGAACAGGAGAAATGCGCCAGAAAACGTCCAAGGGGCTTTTTCAACTGAATCATATGCCTCAAGGGCTATGTAATGCCCTGGCTACGTTTCAGTGGGTCATGGCTTCATTCTTAGAGACCTGAAGCAGTCATGCATCATCATGTACCTTAACCTTATCAATGTCTTTATTTAGTACTAGATGGTTCCAAACCTTATTAATGTCTTTTTGTGCAAAATCTCAAAGAATCTGACCCACCTGAAGGAGGTCTTCCACTAATTTGAGGAGGTCAACGTCAAGATCAAGCCTTGAAAATGTAACTTCTTCAAAGATTAGCTGGATTACCTTGGGTTTGTAGCAGATGCGACGGGTTAAGACATAACCAGCAAAAGTGGATGCTATCTGGAAGATGACAACGCCAAACAGTAAGCGTGATATACAAGTATTTTTGGGGATGGTTGGCTACTACCATCACTTTATAACTAATTTCAGATGTATTGGAGGTCCGCTGTTTGAGTTATTAAGGAGGGATGCCCCATTTAAATGGACGGAATGCTTCCAATGCTCCTTTGACACATTTTGAATGGCGCTAAAAAGTGCGCCAGTGCTTTGATTCTAATTTTGATAAGGATTTCATCGTTCAGATGGATACATCAATTTCCGCCGTTGGGGTGGTCCTATCCCAAAGGATGATGAAGGGGAGGAGCACCCGGTGGCGTACTGCAGTCAAGGCCTAAATTTTCATGAATCTGATTACACCATGACCAAGCTGACGTTCTTAGTGGTAATATATGCATATAAACAATTTAGGGTAAATTTGAATGGAGTTAAGTTTAAAGTCATAATAAATCATGCCTTGTTACAATGGCTTCAGAACCTTAAAGAGCTTGAGGGGCGTCTAGCTCAATGGACCCTTAAACTGCAGGCTTAAGATTTTGATATTCTTCACTGACCTTGAGCCAAACACCAGAATACAGACTGCTTGTCAATATTACCACCAATTGCAGTTATATCAGATTTAAGTGATCATACATGATAAAATGCTCAGCGGAAAGTATGACGATGAGCCGCCACAAGTCATAAAGGCTTTGGACGAAGCGCTAGCCAATACCTTCCAGCGTAATGGTGAGTTGTACAAGCGGATTAGCAACATGACAGTGAACTTCTCATGACCCTCAGTACGACCTAACATTATCATAAGTGTGAGTAGGGAAATCAGGCATGGTGGCATGCAAAAGACGTTAGAATTGTTATGCCCTCGTTATTATTGAGTAAGCATGAACTTTGACGTGCTGAAAATGTTATCCTGCTGCCACCAGTTCCAAGTGGAAAAGCTCTTCTGTCAGAAGCCGTCCTACATTTTAGTGAAACCACATTTTGCTTTGCATACGGTTTACATTTATGTCGTTGGCCCTCTGCCAATGGGAGCTAACTGGTCCAAATACATTAGTGGTGGCAATTGACACTTGAACAGGTGGGTGGAGGCGCAGGCGATATGTGATCTGAAGCAATCACAGCGGCCAAGTTATAATAGAGTGTATTATTCATTGACCCAGCTGCCCTCAGTTCCTACTTACCAATAATGGAACTAACTTAATTTCCCACATCCTCCAAAGCTAAACGAGCTGATGGCTATCTGTGGTGTTCTGACAGCCCCATAGCACCGTGATTCCAATGGAATGGTTGAGCGGATTAATGGGATTTTAGTGAACATAATACATAAATTAGTAACAGATTGACCCTCAGATTGGAGTTCCCTTCTTTCCACCACTGTCTTTGCCTATAATATAAGTTATCATCTCGCCACAGGGAAGAGTCCCTTCCAATTACTATATAGATGACACACTGCTTTTCTGGTGCTTCTATATGACTGTGTAGAAGATACCAGTGGAATAGATCCCCAACGTTATTTGATGAACCTAACTATAAACGTTAATCAGATTGAAAAACAGAAGTGTACTAGTTTTGTTTAGCCAAGATTAAGACTTAAGCTGCTGATCAGGTAAGGCGTAGCAGGTTAGCCCAGTTCAAAGATGGGGTCATGTAAATATTCCATGCCAAAACAGTTTCAAGTGGAAGTACAAGTTGGCCAGGATCTAGATTGAACCGTTTGAAGTTATTAAGAAGCAGGTGTGGATGTATATACTATCAAGGGCCCCTTAAGCGGTCAGATCATCAACTGAGTGCATGAAAAGTTCCTTTGGGCATATAAAAAATAGGAGACTTATTGTCCAGTCAAGAAGGGGTTAATGTCGTTATTCTAATATGACTAGATTATAAGTCCTAAGTCATTATGGTAAATTAGGTGTAATCTGCCAAGCCTAATTATGAGTTACAATTGTTTAAGCGCCTTAGGATGAA